>JAJOZX010015872.1:0-10000 GCA_023014485.1 Bathynomus jamesi
GTTCTTAACGGAAATACACTTACGTAAATGCGAAAAAGGCTAAGAAAATTGCATAGAAGACACTGAAGTAGCAATAAAGGACTACAACATATATAATAGAACAGATATATTTGCTAGAGGAGGAAGAAGTGTATTGACATAAAAAACACGTGCACAACTGAAGTGAAGGTAATAATAAACAAATTAAACGGCACAGTCGAAATTCTTAGTTTAGAAGTAAAAGAATCGAACCTTATCATTATGAACGTGTACAGACCACCAAACGCCACAAAAAGTTAATTCCAACTCATTTTAAATGAATAGAAACGCGTTAAACTCACTTAAAATTATAAGCACCAACTGTATTAATTTGTGGTGATTTTAATTTTCCATTCATAACTTGGAAAAGTGAAGTTCCACGGTTGCATTACAAAAGACAATAGAACTCGGGCAATAATGCGGTTATACGTAGATATTATGGAAAATTATCACTTACTCAAGAAATTTGTGAAGCTATTCGAAAGGAGAACTATTTTAATGTAATTTTGACAAATAACAATGATATTAAAGAAGAAATAAAAATGTAACTCAAACAAATTTTTCTTATCACAACATAATCGACATACAATCAAGGTAAGGAACTAGGAAACCAAAAATTCATCCTAGAGAGACAGAAGGGATATTTGAAAGATTAAATGTGAATTCAAAGAAAGTAAATTGGTCGAATATAAGTGCAAACTTAAATGAAGTAGGTTGAGAACTGCTACTTCGTGAAAACACTCGAGAAGAAGTACTTATTATAATAGAAAATGACGCTAAGCCTATATTACTGAAATATTTTTTCAAAGAAACAAAAAAGAAAACGCAGAAGCTCGAGAGAAAGATAAGAACGTTATTTTGCAGATACAAACCGTAGAAAATATCCATAGATGCAAAAAGGAAGCAAAGATACTCAAGCTAGGAAAAACTATGCGAAATAAAAATGGACCTAAAACAAACATTCATTCGTAAGACAAACGAGGAAGAAAACAAGGTGGCAGAAAACAAAAAAATAATTCGAAATGTTCTTAAATCTTTTTGAAAAGAAAACTGAAATGTTATGAGAGTATTAGTCTGTTAAAAGATGGAGTACACAAATACACAAATGCCACAGAAAAAATTAGCAAACAGCTTAAGGAGCAATTCAACTCCGTCTTCAACACTCCAAAGCCCGAAAAGAAAGTAGTAAGTCTGGATGAATCCTTTGATATAGATACAAATCATTCAAGAATATAGATAAGGATCTATTAATCGATTTAGAATTCTTAGAACGGGACATAATTAAGGCTACATCGTTTATATGAGAAAATTCAGCACCAGGGCAAAAGACATGGAGTGCTACGTTTCTGAAAAAAAATGCAGAGTATAGCCAATCCACCATACTACGAAAAAAAAATCACTCGACATAGGACAAATACCTCTCCCATTAAAGAACACGAACATCACTCCTTTATTCATAGGAGGTAACAAAGCAATGCCTAAGAATTATCGCCCAGTAGCACTCACCTCCCACTTTATAAAGCGCTGTGAACGTGTAATTAGGGACAAAATTGCTTGCTACCTACAAGAAAAGAAATTATTCACTCCAAAACCAACGTGGCTTCAGGGCTGAAAGATCATGCCTATCACAATTATATTAGACCGTAAGAAGATACTGGAAACATTGTGTGAAGTAATGTAATGATTGGGTTGTTTAACCTCCTTCGCAACATCTAAGGTCATATGACGGAGGGGACCTACAGCTTTACGTTGGATCCGAACCACTGGTCGCAGAGGACAGTCCCCTATACAACTTATCTCCAGACTGTGCCAAAGTCAAAATATAGATGTAATACTCGTATACCGATTTGATGAAACTTTCGACAAATGTGATCATGGGATTACATCAAACAAACCTATAAATACAGAAATTACTGGAAAGCTGGGACGATAAATATTTACTTTTCTTACTCAAAGAACACAAAGAGTATTAGCAAATGGGGTAAAATCTGAAGTCTTAGAAGTCGTAAGCTCTGTCCTGCAAGATACAGTATTAGCTCCCTTGTTGTTTATTATAATGATTGCAGGCACAGATGCAGATATTAAAAGATAGTGTCGTATCGTGCTTCGCGGACGCCCCAAAGATATGTAGGAAATATCAAACGAAGGTGACATAGAAAAAATTACAAAAATTACAATGAAACATTATTCAACGGCACCGAAAACAAAAATATGAAGTTTAACGAAGAAATTTCCAATTCATAAGAAATGGTAACGAAACGGAGCTACATTACATGATAAAGAATACAAAAACTACAAGGCAAACAAAACACCAAACCCACAAGTCAGGGATCTTGGACTAATACCGTCATCGGATGCAGAATTCAGAGAACACTATAACATTAAAATTATGACAGCTAAAAGAATGGGAATTATCCGGAGTAGCTTCCATAGCAGAAAAGTAAATATCATGTTAAGAACATGGAAAAGTTTGGGCCTACCAATAATTGAGTATTGCCCATACAGAAAATGAGGCAGTGCATACATAGAAGCCATACAAACGACTTTTACGTCGAAGGACTAAATGCCATTAGTTTTGCTTAAAAAGTCTCCATGCTTTTAAGAGCATATTCAGATAAGAGTACTCTAAATATATTACTGTCATAACAAATATCTAAAAATTGTAAAATTCTGTCACTTGTATTTTTTTCTGAATAAAGTTTTGAATTTGAAAGATGGAGAAAATGAAAAATAACTACTGGTTAAGACTACAATTCTTGAAGTTCTGCTTCTTGGAAGGAAGACGTGAGAGATACGAGTATGTTCCAAACTTTAGAAATGAAATGAACACACACTGTAATGAGAGAAGAGTTGGATTCTGTACTATTTCAGCTGCGGCACAATAGGGGGACATAAAAACAAAGATGGAAAATACTCTCAGGCTATAAAGTCCAAAACTCTTTAGCGTGCTGCCGAAAGAACTGAGGAACCTCCAGCATATTAACCCAAATACATTCGAGAACGAACTGGACAGATTCTTATGCAAAGTCTGTCCAGCTATTCTTAGCTGGCTATGAAGGCAGAATGTCAGCAGAAAGCAACTCTCTTCTCTTTCAAATATCGCAAATGAGGCGGGATGAAGACAACAAGAAAGGACTAATCATTTTAAAGTTATATGCAATATAGAATGATCATGCGTGATGTAATGTTTTGTGTGTGTGTGTGTGTGTGTGTGTGCGCGTGTGTGTGTGTGTGTGTGTGTGTGTGCGCGTGTGTGTGTGTGTGTGTGTGTGTGTGTGCGCGTGTGTGTGTGTGTGTGTGTGTGTGTGTGTACCTAACAAATCGTTTTTTGGACTCGTCCGTAAGAAAGACTCTTTACAAGTCTTCAGCAGTAAAATCCTTTGACTTTTTCCTTAGGAATATTTTTAATGCAGTGGACCAAAATTGGTAAAGACTGGTAAAGAATCCTTTTTGTGGACGAGTCCACAAACAGTAGGAAATTGGTCCTGCAATGTACAAAACCTTCTAGAGGAGAATGCTGGGTTTCCATAATCCATGTATGAGGTTGTCTCACTTGGTATGGTACTCGAGACACTGTAAAAAATCAACGGTACCATGAAGAAAGAGTAATACTCACACCATTCCATGTAAATTCACCATGTCATACCAATTTATCAATGTCTAGTGGGTCAAAACTTCATTTTCCGACAAGACAATGACCCAGAACGCGAGTCGAACCTTTGTATGAATTATATGAAGCCTAAAGAAGAACAGAATGTGCTGACCATTATGTGTCGCCACAGTTACCAGATTTGTATCCGATTGAGGATTTATGGACATTGTTAAAATTTTAAAAGGAAAATCACAATTCTAACAACATTCCACTGAACTATGTGAAGTGAGACAACAAAGCTGGAAAAACATCACCCAAGATACTATCAATAAATTGATTGAATCAGCACACGAGAAGTAGTAGCTGCTGTATTGCTGTATTGCCTGCCCTAGATGCCCCTACGCGCGCGCGCCACACACACACACACACACACATACATATATATAAAATATACAAGGAACAGTAGGTTTCATTACTTTTCATAATCATGCTAACTGCTACAGATGAGGAAGTTACCAGTGACAGCACAGTAACATTCTTTGCCGATGACGCAAAATTAGTAGAAAAATAAGAAACCCAGAAAATATAGGATCTCTACAAACAGACATGAACACAGTCTCAAATAGTCTGATTGGTTTCATTTAACACTGAAAATTTTCAACTATTAAGGCACGAAAGAAGGGAGGACCTAAAATCCATAGAATACTATACCCAAAATGGATAGGAAATTCAGAGAATTTCTAAAGCAAAAGATTTGGGTATTGTAATGATTGATGACGCGAAATTCGAAACACAAGATAAAATAGCAGTAAACAAAGCAAAAAGAATAACTGGACAGATACTGAGAACCTTTAAAAGAATGGATAGGAATATAATTATTTCTCTATTGAAAACACTGATCATACCCAAGTTGGAATACTGCTCGGTCCTAACATCCCCATATAAAAAAGAAGACATGAGTCAACTAGAAGGGATTCAGAGAAGTTTCACAGCCAAGATCAATGGATGCAAACAACTAAATTACTGGGAAAGGTTACGTGAATTAAACTTATATTCAGTGGAAAGAAGCAGAGAGAGGTACACCATTATTTACACTTGGAAAATAATGGCGGAGCTAGTCCCTAATCTTACTTTGAACCCTATAACCACTCAAACAACAGTGGGAAGTAGGAAAGGAAGAATTTGTCGTGTTCCCAAATTAAAGGCTAGATAGGAACATCCTCAACTTTGAAGGAAAATAGTTTTGTTGTGAGAGGACCAAGACTGTTCAACCAGCTGCCCAAAGGAACTAAGGAACACGAGTGGTGTAGCGATGGATATCTTCAAAAGAAAACTAGACGCCTGGCTCAGAACAATTCCAGACGAGCCGGGCGTACCTGGCTATGTCAGGTGGAGAGCACATGAAACCATCTCTTTACTTCACCAGGCCAACTCAAGAGGAGGGGCAACAGGCTTGACCTTCATAAAATGAGGAATCATCGCACGGAACATTTGAAAGATTGAAAGGTATATATATATATATATATATATATATATAGGGTGTCTCAGAAGTCACGCACCATAGGCTTTATTCAGATTTATGAGGTTTACGAGTCGAAATGGTTTATAAGTGATGTTTAATTACAATATATGTTTGATAATGTTCGAATAATAAAATTAATAGTATGTACAATTAATCAAAGAGCTATCTTAAAATAATTAAATTCAATGAAGCTACATAATTAGCCAATGGTGTCTCAGAAGGCGCGCACCACTGACTAATGTGGCTTCATTGAATTTAATTATTTTAAGATAGCTTTTTGATTAATTGTACACACTATTAATTTTATTATTCGAACATTATCGAACATATATTGTAATTAAACATCACTTATAAACCATTTCGACTCGTAAACCTCATAAATCTTAATAAAGCCTATGGTGCGCGACTTCTGAGACACCCTGTATATAAGGTGTGTTCCTTATATATTTCTGTTGTACATATAAAAATATTTACCAACAATTTATTTTGGTTGTCCGTGGAAATACCTCTTTCTGAAAGCGTTTTTTAAAACCTTATTTTCAAAAGTTATTTTTATTTATTTTTATATTTCATTTGTGTGAAAATTGTTCAGTATTATTTTTCCTTTAATTAAAAACTAAATCATTTTCTCTAGTGATGTTTGAAGCTAATTTTTGTTTTTGTTTTTACGAAATACATTTTCATATTAATTTTTTTCTCTTTTCATTTTCGTTCGTTTTTCAAAATCATTTTCTTATTTATTAATTTTGCACATTTCTTTCTGTTTCTTTTGATGTACGGTAGAATACGTTGATAACGTGGGGTTATGGTCCGAGAAACCACCCCCGCGGTATCGCGGTCAGCGTTATATACTGTTAAGGATCTTGGTAAAAATAGGTTAGTTAAGTTCCGAAGATCCCAAAAATATATGAATTTTACCTAAAATATTAGTAATATTATACTGACCTGTAATCAACACTTAATACTTATTAAACACAAATATTATAGGAGGAGAATGCAGATACCAATGGACCAGGTAAGTACTCCGGGGGAAGACGTTAGGCTGGAGACAGCGAGTGCTAGAACTCCCGTTTCTTCTGTCACTGTCCTCTTTAGTTGATCTTTTTCCGTGTCTCATCTACCCTGTGAGTAATCCAGGATATTCTCAAATACACATTTCTCCCTCTATTTCTCACTGTTCATACACGCATTTTACACACTACACAATTCTTTTCAAAATATTAACAAATACCTTGATTTTGGCTCTCTTCTTCTCCTTCTATGGTTGAGAGGGGGGGAGGGGGGCGTTTTTGCCGGCGTTTTTGCCGGCGCTCGTCCTTGGCCCCTCCTTCCAGCATAAAAAAGGCATGTAAATGCAACTGAAATACTAAAATATAAAGTATAATACTGACCATTCACGTCACACTACACGTCATTCACTGAATCTTGAGTTCTCGGTTCGCGTTTGTCCGCTGTTGCTGGGCGTTTGGCTTGAATTTTGCCCGTTTAGCGTAAAAAATACCGCGTTATTCGCAGAAAATAATTTTCTTATACAGTATTTTTCCCGTGTTATTCGCGCACCGCATTATCAAACGCCGAGTTATGAGCGTATTCTACTGCATCTGGTCGTACTTTCTTTTCTTTTTCTTCCTCCTTCATTTCCTCAGTCTTCCCCTTTCTGTATTCCTGTCTTTCTTTAAGTACTTTCCTATATAACTGTCATATCAATCGTTTGAAAAAAAGACGTACGCTTAAATGGCCTTCATCCATACGCCTTAACTCAAAACACCTTTTGGTAGTACCTTTAATGACCGCATTTACAGTACATTTAGAACTAAATTATATTACAAATAATAGATAGTACGTGCAAAAGATGTAAAACTAAGATGAGTTACTTGAAATTCGGTTCTGGTGGAGAAAATCTTCAAAATGATCGAAATACCTTTTAGCCTTCGGTCAAAAGCGATATGAAAAAAGGTCATTGACTTCAAGAAAAGATCCATAAAGTCACGGGCAAAAAAAGGGGAATGAAATTTATATACATATTTCCAATGTAAAATGTTTCTTCAGTGTGTGTAATGTTAAATTCGTGTATTAAAGATAATAACTTGGTTCAGTAATTTTGAAAGGAAAATTATTCTGGACTTTGACATACGTATAATGAAATGACGCAGTGAATATCCGAGTGTCACGTCATTGAAACGGTTTCGTGTATTCGCATCGAGGAAGTTTCAATTTTACGGCAATGAAACAGTTTCAACTTCAATCAATGAGACAGTTGTAGTCTTCACGTCAATGAAACGACTTCATTTGCACTCCATTTCGACGTGAGTTCAACAGCTTATGGTTTTTACGCGTAAAAAAAATAAAGAAAAGTTAAATTTTTATGTCAATAAACGGTTCTACTTTTCTGCCAAAAAAGTAGCTCCTTTTATTTATGTCATGTATATTATGGCCTCGTGTGATACGAATCTACTCGTGATTAAAACGGGTGCATTTTTTGTTGTCTAGGGGAAGAAACAAAAACTCGCGATGCGTCTTACTCCTGATGAATTATGTACCCGGCCCTATAAACTACGAGTAGGAATTGGACAGCTCACTAGACTTTAATAGTTAGAAATATCGTTGCGTCTAGAGGGCTCCCTGTAGTTCAGTGATCTTGGTGTTGGACTCTCGGCGGTGAGGCTCTGGGTTCGCTCCCAGCCGCTGGCTCCTGGGCTAGGTTGGACCGGCCATTCACCCTGTCAATGCTCGGTCTCGGTCTCAGGTGACCCATGGGGCACTCTCACCTTTACCTTTGTTGCTTCCAGTGATGATGAGCATATGCGGAAGAAGCCTTGTTAGTACGTTGACCGTCTATACGCTTGCAGTCATGTTGCGAGCTGCTCATACCTGAGTGAGTGTATGGGCAGAGTCTTTGCTTTGTATCTACTACTTACACTATACACATTCTGATATTATATATATATATATATATATATATATATATATATATACAGGGCGTCCCAAAAAATGTATACACACTTTAAATACTTAGAAAGGCAGTGTTTATTAAAATACATTTCATTTTCAAAATGTAATAGAATCTACAGACATTATTTAATTGTTTTGTCAACGCCTGTTTTCAAACTGACGTCCTTCTGGTCCAGGCACTGCTGATAACGCGAAACAATGGAATCGCAAACATCACGAAACATTTCGTTTGGTATTTTGTGCATTCTCGTTCAATGGCTGCTCTCAATTCAGCGACTGTTGCAGGTTTTATAGCGTAGACTTTGTCTTTTAAGTATCCCCATAAAAAAAGTCTAGTGGTGTGAGGTCTGGTGAACGCGGAGGGTATTCTACGAAACCCCTTCGTCCAATCCACATCCACATCGTGCCAAGTACCACTCGCAATACTCCACTCTTCGGTCCGGATCATCTTCATTAATAGCATGGACTAATCTTGGAATGTAACTTTTCCATTGACAGCGCTTCAAAATGCGTTGGACAGACGATTCTGAAATTCCTACCTCACGACTCGCTTGCCGCACAGATTTTCTTGGACTTTGGTGATACGTTTCCAGTACTCTTTCTTGCTTTGTGGGGCTTGTCGATGTCCCTTGGTCTTCCGGAACGCTTCTTGTGGACATTCTGAACAGTTCCATCGGCTTCAAACTTATCTCTAATTCGAGTGATGGTAAGTCGCGTTGGTGGATCTGTTTGAAACTCCCTCCTAAACTGTCTTTGCACTTCAACTGCGTTTTCACACTTCCAGTAGCATTTTAGAAAGAATTTCCTTTGTTCAAAGCTTAGTCTGACTGCCATTATTAATTCTAATGGGTTTAACTTGGAAAGAAAGAAACATCAATTGAGCTATCAGCTGTTAAAGTGTGTATACATTTTTTTGGGACGCCCTGTGTATATATATATATATATATATATATAGTATATCTTACCTGGCTGACCAGGTATACACTATACATACAGTATACATATTAGGGATGTATCAATTCATCAGTAAATAATCAGTAATTGACATAATCGGCGGTTTTGCCGACATATCGGTAATCGGCATTTTGAGCAAGTATCGGCGCCGATTATATTAGATAAATTTTTAGGAGCCCTTTCATCATCTGACTTTGGCCAAAAGTGAAAAATGATTATGTATAGAATATGGGATACCCTTTCAATATTACATTTAGATTTACTAAATTAACAAGCCTCCAATCTAGGGCTAAAATATCTAATTATGAGCCAAATTGCTGTCCACATACATGATATATAAAGTTATTTTAGACTAGTCACGATTTATTGTGAATCTTTCGCAAAATTTTGTATTTATTAATTTCAGCTTAGGTTTGTTAAAAACTATAGCTACTGTGTACTGTATATATATATATATACACACAAATAATTTTAAAATGAACTTTTCTAAAGTCAGATGTTCTTAATTAGTCACTGGAGCTTTTTGCGGTGTCTACAGTAGTTCCCATGTTCTATACGCATTCTTTTCTTAGGGTAGACTCGGCTTTTCTCGCTGAGTGCAGTATTTCCTCATAACATTCGCTAATACAACCTCATTATATTTTTCTTGATTGTTTCTATCTTATGTCGTTTATTTGTTTTGTTTGATAGGGTTGTTTAACCTTCTTCGCATATCTAAAGTCATGTGATGAAGAGAACCTATAGCTTTACGTGGTATTCGAACCACGGGTCGCTACATCATCTGGACGCCCAGAACGGTTCCCCATCCAACTACAACCCAGATTCAATGTCGCTTAACTTCGCTGATCGACGGAAATCGGTGTCGCAATATGTGATTCCGAACAACCTACTTTTTAAAAACAAATTTTATCAATAATCCATTCATTTAACTTGTTTCCCGATCTACTTCAATGAATTTATTA
>JAJOZX010015872.1:15000-40000 GCA_023014485.1 Bathynomus jamesi
TTCATAGCCGCCCTCGGTAATACGCGCGGAAACATTTTTTTCAACAACCATATAATCGTCTCCGCAATATTTTCCTCCCCCGCGGTTTACATAACCAAACAGGAACCATTCACTACCATTCAGTTTGGTTATGGTTATCCGCGACGTCTAAATACATAACCAACAAGAGAGCTGAAACCGTAAATTGCACTTCCGAAAACCTGAAATTGCCGCTTTGATGTAACTTACGATATAAACTTAGGTACAATGAACATCATGCCGGTATTTATACTATTATTAATTCCAAATAAACAATTTTAACCTAACTTTGATTTCTTCATAAGTGAATTAATAACCCTTCTATTTAAAGTACAAATTTGGTATAATGTTACATATAAATAAACTATAATATATATATATATATATATATATATATATATATATATAATATATATACACGTTGTTATATATACTATATACATACAAGCATAAATTGAGATAGCGCCCCTCAGATGCACGTCACATGTCAGCATGCCACGTGCACGTCACACACGTCACGCGAGTCATACGTCACGTAGCATCGATCACGTACACGGACCGAATAATTACCTAATAATTAATTATCGAATTTTAATTAGGATTACCTGTATATGCGTACACGTATACAAAAAGCCGGAAGCAGACATGTACGAAAAGGTTCGATCTTCATGCATGGATTTTCTAAATACATACACACACACACACACATACACACATACACACACACACACATATATATATATATATATATATATATATAATAATATATTATAATTAATATATAATTTTGAAACGAGAGATATAGAGTATGTCATTTTGGAATAATATAAAAATATCTATAATTATATATAAAAAATTATAAAAAAAATATATAAAAAATTATAAAAAACAAAATTATACGATTCTCATTTGGTGAAGTCGAAAATAATAGAAAATAAGGACTCTTTTCCAGGAGTTTAAATCGAGATTTATTGATTAATTTTGGTTGTTGGTGATGATCTCCGATTCGCCAAAACAAATGATTAAATCATGATAAAGATTTCCTGCATAGGACCTAAATAGAGGTATCAAGCTTTCATGCAGCAGTCGCGATCGGTATGTGTGTATGTATATTCGAAGGTAGCACAGATATAAGTAAGTAGGATGAGAGAGAGAGAGAGAGAGAGAGAGAGAGAGAGAGGAGTAGGTAAGTGCGTGCGAGTTAAACGTTATAAAGACAATGAATGAATGAATCACATATTTGAATGCAAATATATACTGTGTATATATATATATATATATATATATATTATATATATATATATATATATATATATATATATATCTATATATATATATATATATATATATATATATATATATATATATATATATATATATATATATATATATATATATATATATATATATATATATATATATATATATATATATATATATATATATAGTTAAAGAGAGAGAGAATTAAACTAATAAACAAACAGAACAA
This sequence comes from Bathynomus jamesi, assembly GCA_023014485.1. Lineage (NCBI taxonomy): Eukaryota > Metazoa > Arthropoda > Malacostraca > Isopoda > Cirolanidae > Bathynomus > Bathynomus jamesi. Next base: position 16,508 of record JAJOZX010015872.1, read on the forward strand.
CGAAGAAATAGATAGAACAACGAACGGCTTAAGTAAAATCGAAAAGAACCCGCACTGGTTGTACATTATACATAAAACCCGAACCCCAACATCAAAACGTACCAAAAATAAACCATAAAGAGCGTCTACGAACTTACCAATACGTAACGAAAAAAAAAAAAAAAAAAAAACTTCCATATATACCTGAGGGTTACAGTATTGATCGAGTTAGCAGAAGGGCGTAAGGTCGAGAATGTGATTTTTCTTTATTAATAACCGAGCCTTGTGGTCATTATTTCGCTGTATCGACTTCCTAAGATCAGAGAACTTGCCCAGACGGATCGACTTCTGTTTATACCTTAATTAGACTCATAGAGAGAGCTTTGTAGACGCCACAGACTGACTGTATTACAGTAGTTTGCAAGTCATGCCTTCTATTTGCTTATGAACGCGCAGATTTTGTTCGTACCTTATTACACACTTCCAGGTTCTAACACGATGATGGATTAGCACCATCAAGGCTTTTCAATAAATATATATATATATTATATGTGTGTGTGTGTGTGTGTGTGTGTGTGTGTGTATATATCTATCCCCCTTATTGGGGGTTAATAACGTATGAGGGGAGGGGAAGTTTATCATCTTATCTTTACCCTTTTCAAAATCGGTATTATGATAATCGGATTTGCAACTTTATTAATCAACTATTTTTAAAATTTTTATTTTCATTAATTGAAAAACTTAATTTGCTTTTTAAATTTTTTACGATAAAATTTTAATTAACACTTTTGGTATTAGACATTTTTTTAAGAATTTTTTTTTAATTGGAGGCTCTAATATCTTTTTTTTTTAGTCGTTTAGATGGTTTACTGCAGTGCATGAAGTAAGTGTTATAAAAGTCATTTCAGACCTTGTTTTGGGACAGTACCTGAAGGAGCTTCGTCATGTCATTGTTTGATACCAGAACAAAAATCAAATGATTACTAAAAAAAGAACCGTTTCTCGTACATAAATATATACCCAAATACCCATTGTCGCAATAACCTCCTTCGTAATGGGAAAGGTCATGCGAGGGAGGGGACCTACGACTTTACGTGGAATCCGAACCGTCTAAGGATTGCTACATCATCTGAACGCGGAGGAAAGTCCCCCATCCAACTACTGACCAGACCCTACGTCGCTTAACCTCGCTGATTTTACGGGAAGTGGTGGTGTAACATAGCCACAACGTAACCCTTGACAGTTATCAAATGCCGAGTTGAAAATTTACTGTACACATGAAAAAGACAACGGGAGAAGTATTATGACTGAAACAACGAACTTTCAGAGGAATGCAGATTCTACCATCAGTCGTCCGTGTCGGCGGAGAATCCCAAACAAATCTCAGAAACAAAATAGGTGCACGAAGAGTGATCGGAAAGTTAAGAAATTTTACATTTTATATACAAAGAATGAAAATAATGTGTTCCAAAAGACCTATATACCGGGTGCTCCATTTAAAACCGTACCCAAATTAAGAACATATTTTTAATTTGGGTAATTTGTGGCCAAAACTTTAGAATCACTCACAAATTTCTGAAATATGTCTTTTTTGACTTACAATTTTGCTTCCAGTTTGCTTTAAAGTTAGAAAATGTTATGAAGTGTTAGAAAATGTTATGAAATGTTAAAAAATGTTATGAAATGTTAGAAAATGTTATGAAATGTCATGAACTTTTCTTCCTGAATTCAGACATATGCTACAATACATGACAATTTAGGGTAACTTATTATACAGGGTGTCCCATAAGTCCGGCATCATAGGAGAAATTCATATTTTTCTATTTCTACAAACCATAATTCATATGCTCGAGATGCCAATTTCCCGTCCACCATTCTGTTCAGTGACGAGGCTGTTTTTTATGGAAATGGTGAGGTAAATCGACAGAACACCCGCTACTGGTCTCAAAACAACCCTCACTGGTATACCTCTTCAAAGGAACAAGGTGCATCTCGGGTGATGGTATGGTGTGGCATTTGGAAGGATCGCATCATAGGCCCCCTCTTTTTCGATGAACATGTCACTGGAGGCACCTACCTACGTATGCTCACGGAAGAAGCATTTCCCAGTGCCTCGAACGAAGAAGGACATTTCCTAACATGGTTCCAGCAAGACGGCGCTCCTGCACATTACAGCCAAGTAAGGGAATGCCTGTACCAACAATTCCCTGGTCATTGGATAGGACGTCGAGGGCCTGTGGAATGGCCAGCTAGAAGCCCGGATCTCACGCCACTAGATTTTTATCTCTGGGGCCACTTGAAAGCGCTGGTATACGCAGAGAAAATTAGGAGTGTTGAACATTTGCGGCAGCGCATTATTGGGGCATGTAACACCATTACTCCTGACATCATTCACCGTGTGCTTGCTGACTGGGTATCACGTCTGAATTTGTGTATTGAAAACAATGGTGGACATATTGAGCACGTTCTGTAAATAAAAGCTTTTGTTTTGCCTTTTTTTTATTATTTTCCCTATGATGCTGGACTTACGGGACACCCTGTAGAACCAGGTTTTATCCTCATGGTGTCGAAAACGAAGAATGAAGGGCTGGATGCCGATTTGAAAAATGTAGAATTTAGACATTAGTCTACATTTTTTGAACATTTTTTAAATGGTGATATAAAATAGAAAGATTTTAAAATGTTCTTTTTCTATATGAAATTCAATTGTCTTAATAATATATATATTATCTTCGTTTAATTATTAATATTTTGTATATATTTTTCAAACCAAAAAATATCTGAATCAAGTATTCTCTTAAATTTGCTGTAACTTAGAAAAATGCAATCACAGTTTCGACTATTACTCAATTTCATATCGAGACCCACAATGCTTTTAATATTACTTTTGCTGGTTCAGACCCGAGAAAAGATTATAATTCATGATTATTCCTTTAAGTCGTGTGTGCATTTCCTAATGAATTCCAAATATACACAGGTCAAAATAAGGAATATTTTCTAGAAGAAGGGAGGTCGGGTGGAAGTGCCGATAAAAGAAGACGACACATTCAGAGGCAGGTAAACTCCCGACTTCAGATATCTGCAGTAAGTCATCAGCATGCGAGATGAAACAAAGGACTGTTGAGGGTGCAGAGCACAAGCCAAACACAAGATCCAGCAGGCTACGTATGACGATTTAACGCAATGATAATGCGATCAGAAGGAAGGCAAAGGTATAAATTGAATGAAGATATATATATATATATACACAAGTATATACACAGTATATATCACCAGTGAACACATGAAACACCGCCCTAATCCAATCAACAGAAGAACCATTTGACGAAGGCTTCAGACTGGAATGAGAGTAATTTAGTCACAAGAAGACCAATGAAAATACCACTGCTGAATACAAAGCAGAAAAAGTAGCGTGGGCCAAGGTTTTGCTCAGCAACGAGAGGCAGATTATGCAATTTAAACAGGGTCATCCGTACGTGAGGCGTCCGCCTAATCAACGACATCATACCAAATACTGTTTGGGGATGTTTAGGTGCCCATGCAGGACGCAGGTTTTGTTCAAAAATATACAACTGTGAATTCCCACGTCTATACTTAATCCTTATTTAATAATCACGATAATTTATACCAAGGGTATAATTTAGTCAGGTTGTGAAATAAAGGTAAAATATCCTCGAAAAACATGAAAGCAATTTTGAAGAAGGAGAAGGATGCTCCCGCGTGGTTTCATCAGGGAAATGCATCTTGCCACACAACTAAATTGTGAAAGAATTTACTTTATGAAAAGTGACATTTCATCTTTGGAATGGCCTGGTAGTTCCCCTGATCTCAACCCGACTAGAGGAACCTGCGGAAACTTCTGAAGGTTAAAGTCTCCGAAAAGAAGTCAGGATCCCCCGAAGATCTTTGCCATAAAAAAACAATTTGGCAGTAAAAAAAAAAATGGGCCTGGAATTATGCGCCAACCTTATTATGCCCATACCCAATAGGATCCATACCCAACAGGATCAAAACAACCATTGATGCTGAGGGAAAATCCACTGAATATTAAACTCACAATAAAAAGGTAATTCCTGAGAGCTTTATGAGACTCCAAACCTCTCGCTTTTACTATAAATATACAGGGTGTTCAAAAGAAACGCAACCCAAATAGAAAAACAAAAGCGTTAGGTTACAAAGATATATGCATTCTCCAATGAGTTGCGTTTCTCTTTGAACACCCTGTATGTATATATATATATATATATATATATATATATATATATATATATATATATATATATATACAGTGTGTATCTATTGCGAGTTAACGTAATCAATCCGTTTTGAAGAAGCGAAAAAGAGTGATAGAACAGTTTCTTAATATTTACAGAACAAGTTTCGGTACTAAACGTTATCAGTTTTCAGCTGTTCGTTGTTCTACAATATAAAATTTGTTCCGTATCTTGAGAATTTATCTTTATTTTATTTAATTATTTAATTATTTAATTCTTGTAAAAAACAGACGTGGATTTAATTTTTAACTGGAAATTTGCGTTCAAATGAGATATTTTCCATACTCTCTCTCTCTCTCTCTCTCTCTCTCTCTCTCTCTCTCTCTCTCTCTCTCTCTCTCTCTCTCTCTCTCTCTCTCTCTCTCTCTCTCTCTCTCTCTCTCTCTATATATATATATATATATATATATATATATATATATATATCCTTCATTCAATTTACATCATTTCTTCCTGATAAGTGACCTGAAATAAGGTAGAGGAAAATTAAATTTTTTGCCACGAACGGAGGCGAGACATGTTTGACATCCTAATTTCATGTTGGGATCTACAGATTCAAACAACTTCAACAGACTTAAAATTTTCCCAAACCTCAATTTTTCCCATTACGAAATGTTTTTCGCTTTCAGGATCCTCCAATAAAGACTGTTGTTTCACCTTACATATATATATATATATATATATATATATATATATATATATATATATATATATATATATATATATATATACAATTCTCTTCAGAAAATATAAATAAATATTTCTGGATTATATATATATATATATATATATATATATATATATATATATAATATATATATATATTATATATATATATATATAATATATATATATGTGTGTGTGTGTGTGTGTGTAAGTGCACATATTTTCTCCCGTTTTATAGAGACAGACTAAATTACTTTCGATACAAGATGCGAATCCGTGAAACATTCAACACGAAACGTCGTGATAAGAAATGCAGATTGCGTGCAAAAGAAAGTTTTCCATGCATACAATATATATATATATATATATATATATATATATATATAATATATATTATTATTATTATTATTATATTATATATATTTAAAATGTTGGATTAGTATTTTTAAGTGAATTTCATGCAGGCAAAAACAATAAAAATTCAATAAAACATTTTATTTATATATATATATATATATATATATATATATATATATAATATACACAGATAACAAGGAACTCTTCTATAATTATATATATAATTATATTATATATATATATATAATATATATATATATATATATATATATATATATATATATATATATATATAGAGAGAGAGAGAGAGAGAGAGAGAGAGAGAGAGAGAGAGTTGTTCATGCAGATGTTGAAATCCTTCTCAAATCGTTATTTCAAAATAGCAAATTCAGTCAAATACTGTTTGATGACTTCCCGCTCCCTATTATTCCCATTTTTATTCGAGGTCTGAAAGTGGGAATTTCAAATTTGGGAAAAGAATTTCCCGATGTGGAAAAGATAAAAAAGATGTCGATGATGCAATTGTGGGCCTGATCGGTATTTTCTTTGGAAATTTTTTATTCAAATCGGGAAATCGTATACATTCCGAATGGGAATTGAAAAAGGTGAGGATTGTCGCCCTTCAGATTCGATTCCCACTTTCGGATTTTTCACTTTTGGATGAGGAAAGAAATGGGAATGACAGCGAGTGGGAAAAGACCATATATAATAGATAGTGTCTGTCTAATTTTATTTTTTCCGTAATAACCACGATCCCAACCCAAATTTTGTTCATGAAACAAAACCATTCCGGGCGTCATTTTGACATCTGGAACTTCCACGCAAATGCTGAAATCGGAACCAGAATAGTGGAGGAGGGAAAGGGGGCTACTCAGCCCAGGGCGGGCCCGAAGTTGTTACAACCTTTGTTACAAATTTTTCAAATTAACGAAATCGTACGTCATTTAGAACAGTTAAACATACGAGTATAAATTAATGAACACCTGCTCTACGTCATATATATATATATTATATATATATATATATATAATATATATATATATATATATATATATATAATATATATATATATATATAATATATACATGAAAATTATTTCACGAAAGTAACACGTGAAAAATATTTATGATGAATAAAACCACGAAGGAAAGGAAACACAAAAAGGTGCTCAAGCGCTTTCGTCTAATGACATCCTTCGTGGTTTTAATCATCATATATATATATATATATATATATATATATATATATTAAGACAATTATTTTTTCTGTAAACAGCTTGAAATAATATATATATATATATATATATATATATATATATATATATATATATATATATATATATATAGTATATATATATATATATATATATATATATATATAAGGTTGTAACTTGTAACATATACTCTGCTCGATTGTTTAGTTCATTCAGAACAAAATTAAATGACATAATGACAATTAATCATCAATATAATTCCCTTCTTTTTCTATAACCTCCTCCCACTTGTAGAAAAGTTTTTTATGCCACGTTCGAAGAAATCCCTTGGTTTTGAGTTAAAAAAAGCGATCACTTCGTTTTCGATAGCTTCCCTGGATTGCAACTTTTGTCCATCTAGGTGGTGTTGCAGACTTCTGAATAAATGGTAGTGTGAAGGTGCGATGTCCGGAGAATAAGGTGGATGAGGCATTTTTTTCCAACCAAATGCCTCCAATTGGGCAGTGGTGATTCGAGCAGTGTGAGGGCGCGCGTTATCCTGGTCGAATAGAACACCTCTGCGATTAATTAATGCGGGACGTTTTTCTTGTAATGCCATCTTCAATCGTTGGAGTTGTTGGCAGTAGACTTCAGCTATGATTGTTTGGTTATCTGGCAGAAGCTCAAAATGAATAATTCCTCGCATATCCCATCAAACGCATAGCAAAATTTTCTTTGGATGGGGTCCATTCCTTGGCTGAGGTTCAGGCTTTGTTTCACGGCTAAGCCACTGATATCGACGCTTAATATTGTTATAAAGGACCCATTTTTCATCCCCAGTGACTATCCGATTCAAAAACGGTGCCTGCAGTTGCCGAGAATGCAGTGATGTGCAAATATCGATTCGATGTTGAAGATTCGCTTGTGACAAATCATGCGGAACCCATTTTCCAACCTTCACTACTTTTCCTAACAGCTTCAAATGACGATGAATGGTCATTATAGGGTGGATCGATTTTACATTTTTTTCGATTTCCATATTCTAATAGAGACAAAAACTTGCGCATGCATGAGAAAATAGCCTCTGCAAAATCTTAGCTTAATAGGTAATCATCTTCTGCCCCCGGCAGAGCGATGAAAATCATATTTTAGTAGTCAAAAACGTATTTTTCTTATAATTTTTAAAATATTTCAATATGCATCAAAATTATTCCTAATAACTATAAAGTCGATGAAAAAGACCTCATATGATCGTTTTTCCAAGCGCGTTGTCCTACGTTAATATCTTTTGCCCCCGGCAACAACGTCAAATGTTGAAAAATAGGTAATTTATATACATATTTTCAGATCGGCTCTTTGTCTTAAATAATGCATTTATATATTTCCCATAGCATTTATATCGTTGCTTAGGCATGAAATAACACACACGCAAAATTTTATGACTCTAGAGTAATATCTTCTGTCCCCGAGAAAAGTTAAATGTGGATTATAATTACGTTAATGCGATGTTATAAGTACGATAAGTACTAAGTACAGCTCCTCGCTTGCTAATTTTATAAAATTAGCAACCCAGAACTCACCACGAGGAGGTGGCTATACGTCGAGTTCCACCCTATCCAGCCCCAACCACCCTTCCTTTGGCTGCATGTCGATTTACATACGGTAATCTTTCTTAGAATCAAATCGTGGAATTTTTGTTCGGGAGTGAAGACGGGAGCGGATGAATCCGTCCCTCTCTTCTATTCCACTTACACTGGCAGAGGCTTCGGTTACTAATTTGATGAGTCTCTCGACCGCTTGAGTATGACAAGGGAATAGTGGGATCAGTCCATCAGGCTGGTCCTCCCGTCTCAACAAACTCTTTTATTCGGGTATCAGGTATTGTTTTTGTAACGGAGGGTTCGGTCACCTCAGCCGTTTGCCAGTTGATCATTTCGTAATAGTTTTGACTATCGTAGAGCAGCTCAGGCATGGCGAAGGCTCGAATTTCCCCCGCTGATGATTGTTTTGATCGTGCTTTTAATATTCTTCTCCATCCCAATTCTCTTATGTGTTGCTCATCGGCATGTAGCATGGAGATCAAAATATTTTCTGGGTGAGCAAAGGAAGAATTTCTACGAGGACTTTGTTGGCGATTGTCTTAGATCTTTGAGGCATGGTCTGAGAGAGACACATTTCGAAAAAATGTTTTGCGCCCTCAGTGAAACTGGAGTTTTTCTTTATCTTAAACCAAATTGGTGCGTAAACTGTCATAATGAATCGCACAATTTCGTTGAAGGTGCTGGAGGGTTCACTGGTTGAAACATAGAGGCGCAGAAATCTATTTGCTGTTGTCAGCCACCTGGAATGCGCCATCTTACCTGGATTTTCGAGCCGCGAGAGCTGAAGAGCAGCTACCGTTCGACACTGCTCTGTAGATGCCTAACAAATATTTTTGGTCAGTGCTCAACTCGGCATCATCTATGTCAATGTCGGGAGATGGAATGGCATCGAATTCTGTAATTGGAAGTTTTTCGCAGTCGTTCAGTTGTTTTCCAACTGGTCCAGTAAAGCCCATTGGCCAGTTTTTGCCGCCCAAGTCTTGAATGAGGTCGCAGTGATAATTCATTACCGTGTAATAGGCATATGATCACTGAACTGGCCTTTGTAGTTTCATTTCAATCATACGAATGGCTCCACCCTTTCGACCCGTGTTCACTCACCAGAGATGACCTTTAAACCCTAGCCTAGAGTCATAAAATTTTGCGTGTGTGTTATTTCATGCCTAAGCAACGATATAAATGCTATGGGAAATATATAAATGCATTATTTAAGACAAAGAGCCGATCTGAAAATATGTATATAAATTACCTATTTTTTCAACATTTGACGTTGTTGCCGGGGGCAAAAGATATTAACGTAGGACAACGCGCTTGGAAAAACGATCATATGAGGTCTTTTTCATCGACTTTATAGTTATTAGGAATAATTTTGATGCATATTGAAATATTTTAAAAATTATAAGAAAAATACGTTTTTGACTACTAAAATATGATTTTCATCGCTCTGCCGGGGGGCAGAAGATGATTACCTATTAAGCTAAGATTTTGCAGAGGCTATTTTCTCATGCATGCGCAAGTTTTTGTCTCTATTAGAATATGGAAATCGAAAAAAATGTAAAATCGATCCACCCTAAATTATTGGTCATATGGCTAACGCCGAGTTGCGGGCCAAGTTCTCTTACAGTTACCGTCGGGTTTTCGTCCACTGTTGCTTTCAGCAACTCTTCATCTAACTCACTTGGTCGTCCTGTTCGTTGATAATCTTTCAGACTGAAGTCTCCATTTTGAACTTCTCAAACTATCTCCTACACATCCATTCGCTCACATCATCATTTCCATAAACTCTTTGAATGTTTCTTGCAGATTCACTAGCGTTAGATCCTTTATGGAACTCATACAGCATCACACGTCGAATATACTCTTTCGTGGGTTCCATGTTTTTTCAATTACTGTATATCGTAGGGGTGGCGTTGTAACTGTATGAAAAACACCAGAGAAAATATTCATTAGCCTAATCCTACACTAGCCTAAGTCATTCTGTATCGTGATAAAACCTGTGCGAACCTGTCGTAGCATGTTTTGGCAACATTTCTAAAACTATTTCACATTATCTTGAGGTTATTCTATTATCTATCGTCCGTTTTCTAATCGAGCAAAATTTATGTTACAACCTGATATATACACACACAGTATATTAATAAATACAATTAAATTCCATATAAATTCAATAGCTTACAATAAACTATAATTTAATTAAATGATAAAATATTAAAAAGATGTAACCTTCAAAAAAATGCTAATCTAATGATCACACTGCTTCTTTATATTATTATTATGTTATAAATATATTCTTCACACATTAATTGAATTAAAAATTACATCTACTGAAAGCTAAACTTTCAAAAACACTCATTAAAAACGGGATAATGTTTAAAATTTGATCACATAAGCATTAATGCGATGGTTTGAATTTAGTTAATAATCTATTAAAACTGGTTAAAAATCAGAATATCATTAATTTAACTAAACTAATGATTCGTAAAATTTTGTTTTGATTACTCCGTCTAGATAATAATAATAATAATAATAATAATAATAATAATAATAATTAACATTTTTTAAATGTTTTTGTAATAATTTTATACTCTAACGGAGTCTGTCCTGCGTGTTGAGATTCCCCTCAATTTATCCTGTAGACGTTATTTCATGTATGGGCCTATACTCGTTCTTGAAATAATAAACACGTTATACATGGTATGCATTATTCACTATGTAAAAAGAAATAATATATATACACATATATATATATATACTGTATGTATATACAGTATGCGCTACAACTCAAAGGATTCCCTGAGAAACTTTTTTGTTACACACGGACCGTGCATGGAACAAGGAACTCTCCTTGGAAAATTAAATCTCCTATAGTCCGAATAAGTAATGGTAAATGACAAACACTATAGTTTTTCTTGTTAGTACCCTTTTGCCCACTTTGGGCTTCCATCCTGAAAAAGAAAAACTATAGTATTTGTCATTTACCATTACTTATTCGAACTTACGGGATTTAATTTTCCCAGAAGAGTTCCTTGTTCCATGGCACGGTCTGTTTGTAACATATATTCGTGTGTGTGTGTGTATATATATATATATATATATTCATTTTTTTTTCCCTAAAACAGATGTTCAGCTAAAAAAAACTTTTGAAGTGAGTTAAATAAATGAAAAAGCTTTCACCCAAATTCAGTACAGTATACGAGTATAACCTTAATTTTCTTATGGCTTAAAATATTATTAAAATTAAAAACGGGACTGCATAACTCGCATCAAACTTCATTACGTGTCATGCATCAAATGTTAACTATATAATCATTTTAACGCAGTTTTGATAGTCTGTATCCCTTATTTGCGCTGTTCTTCAGAATTTCTTTGTTGTAATATTCTTCTCTTGTATCAGTGAACGAAATCATCAGTTTTAAATAAGTTAACCATAACATATCTTGTTTTACAAAACGTCCCTCATAGATCTTATTAAAGTCTTTAAATATTTGAATATGATATAGGCCTATAACAGTTTGGAGTATTTTTTGAACAACTGTTTCCTATGCCATAATTTAGTGTGAATGGTTTATAACTTTTTTCTTTGCCATCCACTATTATACAGTATAATATTATTAATAACTAATAATTAATTAGTAATTGAGTTTTGTTCAAATTGAAAATTAGGTTGTTCAATTTTTGTGCATTTAGCAATACTGATATTTTTTTTAGACAAGACAACATTTATTGACTTTTGAAAACCTTGTTTATACAGGGTGTTCGGAAAGTCACTGTGTACTTATATTTATTTAATAGCATACAATAGTATAACATTGCATATATGATAGAGGTTATGGATGGGACCATCAGAACTTATAAAAGGTGTTGAAAGTGATGTCCTTTAACAGCAATACAGGCCTGGACCCGTCTTATTTTATTTTGAAACACCTTTGTCAGTTCTTCTTTTGAAATGGACCTTATGTACGCAGTTATTGCAGTTTTCAGGTCATCAAGCGTGAGTGGACGATCTCGATTATATAAGTGCACAGTGACTTTCCGAACACCCTGTAGAACAGAGAACACAAACACAAAGTTATGCGCTTCGGTGGTGTAGTGGTTAGCGTCGCTGACTACGAGTCCATCGTGGTTCGGATTCCACGTTAAACTATAGGTCTAAGATGGAGTGAAAAGCTTGACCTTCGTCAGAATGAACAATTTTTATATATATATATATATATTTTTTTTTTCCGCCTACACTAATAATCTAACCTAACCTAACCAAACCTAAGCCTAACATATGTTAACCTAATCTCATTTCCCATGGATTGTTGGTGAGAAGGCAGAAAACAATCCGGATTTAAAGTACATAAGTTAGTGAAAAGGATATAAGGCAGAAAGTAAAACGTGCATATCCATTCACACCAGCGCCAGTCCACATGGCAAAGTTCCACACCCGCGGCGCTTCATACGCCATGCATAGTGGCGCTTTCGGGCATTGTCAAAAATAAAAGATACATTGCAGTCATTTCTCGTGTATCACCCACATCAAGTCCATGCTTAATCACGCAATCATTCTCTTTTCTCAACTATGTCAGCTTCCATTCTTTCAACATGTCCAAACCACCTTGCACACTTTCCTCAGTTTTCACTTCCACACGATTTTTTACTCTGTCAAACCGACGTATGCCACACATACTTCTCAAGTTATCTATCTCAACTGCTCTTACTCTTGACTTCTCCACTTCATGCCATGTCAGTATGTCACACCCCCATACAGGTGTCAGTACTAACACACTTCATGTAAACTAAACACCTCAAAACATTTCGATCCAGTCTTCTCTTTCACAATGTTTTCAGCGCACCCGCCATTTTTCTTCCTTGATTCACTCTACTATTAACTTTATCCGCACTCATACTTCTTTTTTTAATACACCTCCCAAATACTTAAAAAGCTCTACCACCTTTAGTGTTTCACCACACACCATTACATGACAATCCAAATTTCATTTTCTCCATAATTAATAACTCGCTTTTACCCACATTCACTTCCAACAGTTTCTCTCGCACACCACCACAAAACTCTTAACAACCTCTGCCTATCTCACTTTTTCTGGGCAAATAGCACAGCACCAGCCACATACAGAGTCAATCCTTCTTCTAACAGTCGCACGTTCATCTCTCTCATCACTCCATCCATGAACAGATTGAACAGCCACGGAGACATCACACATTCTTAACGCACATCAACATTTATTTCAAACCATTCACTCAGTTCTTTATTTACTCTCACACCCGCACTATTTTCATCAAAACGATTCACTGCATTCATGAGTCAACCCCATATATAGTCACGACTTACCACACTGTTTCTCTATTCATTCTATCACACGTACACTTTCTCAAGATCCACAAAAGCCATGTATACCTTGCAATCACTTTCACATACTCTAAACAGAAGTTACAGAAGTTACAGTGTCCCAATTTTGTGAAGTTTAAAATGTCTAATGTATGATATTAGACATTTCACAGTAATTAAACATTTTGTTAGACAATTGAAATGTCTAAATTGTCCCAATTTTGTAAACAATTGAAAAGACCAATCTGAAATATCGGATCACCTGAAGAACAGGGCCCCCAGCCTTCGTTAGTTAGCTTTATAAGGCTAACTAACGAAAATATCACGACTTAACCTAACCAATCGTTAGGTCAACTGTATGCCCTTGACGATTGGTTAGGTTAGGTCGTGATATTTTCGTTAGTTAGCCTTATAAAGCTAACTAAAACAGGCTGGGGTAACGGATCTTCAGGTGATCCGAATTGTCTAACACCGAAATGCTTAATGTATGAAATTTTAAGGACTTTAAGTTTAAGTTTACTGTATATGAAAAAAATCGCTTCACAGCATTAGTTGTAATAACTCTTGACTTTCAATTTATATCAAGTTCTTCTTGTAACTATGTATGCTTATCAAATAACTTCCTGTAATTTACATTATCATAGTCAATTATCTGTTTTAAATACTCGAATTAGTTCTCCTATGAGTGGACGCTTTTCAAATGAATGCTGTATTATCTAGTTCGGTTAATTTTTCCTCAAGTATTTTACTTCTTAGTTCTGAATACATTTTGGTTCCACTAACCCGAACTTTCTACATAATTTATCAGTGTCTTTTCTCAAGTATAAACTGTTTAACTTGTAGATTGAACCTAGGCTGACCTACAAGAGGCCTAGTTCTAAGACTGGTTCTTAATCTTGAAAGACTTTACTAGTTAAGCCTAGCCGACTAAATATAATTAATAAATGCATGAAAGACACGTGGAAGACCTTAGCCTACATGGAATAAGTGAATAAATACACAAATATAATAATTGTTTTCTCCTCTTTTCGAGATAGCCTATAAATACGACCACTAAATAAACTGCGTCACAATTTCAAAATATTTATAACCACAATGCGCATGCGTCTAGGCGCAAAGAATAGAAAACTAATTTATTATACAAATGAAATGTTTAATTTCGACGCCTTTTTATATTGAAACATTTAAGCACCGTTCTCATATATTTGAAATACGAGTAACTAGTAAACATTTCAAAATAGCTATTATTCATTTCAGAAAGCTAAGTTCATTATGAGATGTCGAGTAAACGTTTCATATATATAACCAAACGTCTATATCACTACAAACTAAAATCTCTTTATTTACTTTATATTAGAACGGCATTTTATGCGTTTTTTGTTGCTTTAAATTGGTCAAGTTTTATAAAGGCATTATAAAGGCTAGGCATTAGCATAGTTTAGCAGAAAAACATGACAAAGACCCTGTACATATAGGCCTAAATAAACTTTTTACTTGAATGAGTGGTAAACTGCATGTTGCTGCAGCACACAATTCAACTCACTCAATCCTGCTAAATCCCGCTTCAGCTTGCTGAATAATGTTTAACTTAAACGCGACCTATGTATGCGCGCACGTACGTATATACTGTATATGTATTTATGCGTATATTTATATATGCGTTGGAAGTATGTACTCGTACACGAATGAAGTATCAGTGAATTGTAAACATCGGTATCACAATATGCTATTTTAACTTCCTTTCAAGGTAACAGAACGGGTTTTTAAAAAGGAAATATATAATAATTATAAAGGAAATATGTAATAATAAATGCTCGAAAAGCGGAACTATAAATACAACTAACTAATGTTAAATTCTTTGCAGAGAGGACTTATAACCGCATTCGTCAAGTTCATTTTCATGTTTTTAAAATTCCTTTGTAGTTGTGGTATTGCTTTTTTAATTTAACTTTACAATTGAATAATGCAGAGTAAAGTGTAGCTAAGTTCATGAATGACTTTCTATTTCTTTTATATTAATTTTTAAGAGAAAAGAATTAGTTGGGGGGGGGGGGTAGTGTAGTATCATTTAGAGTGCATACTTTCTCAGTCATTTGTGTCACTGCAAAACTTGATCTACACAGCTTCTTCCACCTCGGCAGTCGGCACTCTCCTTGATCATCATTCATCTACCATTCTGTAATACCACGAACTCTTTTTATCACTACCCCTTCATACTCCTTCCCAGAACATTACACTAAACACACTTATACCTCTGTAATTCTTACATTCGCTCCTTTCACCTTTTATTCTGTGCAATGGAACAACTATTGCTTTCTTCAAGTCTTCATGCCAATTCCCATTTGTCCATACACTCTTACATATGCACCACAACCACTCCAACCCTTTTAACCCCTATACTTATGTCTCATATATTTCAATCACACTTGCCACTTTTCCATTTTTCAGTTTTTCATCCACGCGGTTTTATTCTCAGACATTCTATCACGTGTCCTCCTCATACCGCCAAATCTCCATATTTATATTCGCATTCCTTTCATCTCTTCTACCAACCAAACCCTCGAAATATTTTTTCCATATTTTTCGTATAGCTCCATATCCACCGTGAGCATTCTTCCATTTTCATCCCTTACGTTCAAACTTACGTTCTTAGTTTCATTCCTACACTTCCGCAAGTCCTTCCAAAACAACTTTATATTCTCTACATAATTTTCATTCATCTTCCTTCCAAACTCACCATTTACTCTCTTTTTCCTTCTGCCGTACTAGTCTCTTCATACTTCTCTCGTTCTCTTCACACACACCTCTTTCTACTTCGACTTTATTTAGTTATCCAGCGCACACAACAACCATTTCCTCCTTTAATCCTCGACCGCTGACGTAACCTCGACGTCCCACCACGGTGTTGCTCTTCTTTGCACCTGTTTTTGCAACTCTACACACACACTCTTTGCATTTAATCTAACCCTAAATAAACTCGGTTAAGTGTCAGATCGAGAAAATGACGTCAGGCTTGTTATAAATTAACTTCCATAATATATAATATATATATATATATAATATATATATTATTATATATATAATATATATATTATATATATAATATATATATATATATGTATGTATGTATGTATGTATGTATGTATGTTTGCTCACGATAAAAGAATTACATAATACCGAGATTCATATTTTGATAATAATCAATGAGGAGGGTCAGAAACTGGCACAGAGCTCAGGCCAACTAATGCGACCCATCGTTCTAACTTCTGTATTATTATTGTTATTATTATTACCAGTATCATCGGGATTCGAACCTCCAGTGTCTTTCATTTGCTTACAGGGAAACAACGTTACAGACTAAGCTGCGGACGCTAACACTGAGATTCAGTAGATTCTCATTACGTGAAATGTGGTCTATTCTGTCAAATAAATGCTTTGCTTAATTCTCAAAACATAGCATTTACGAAAGATTTTCTACGTAAAAATTTATTATTTCTTTAATATAGTTAAAATAGACGTCACGGTGCAAGAGTCAGGGCCTTAGGGAGGGGGGGTACATGAGGTATCAAAGCACCAGGGCCCAGGTCTCAGGGGGTACCCAGGCTAGACCCTTGGGACTGGTCGTTTTTAACTAAAGGGGTGCAGAGTCAAAAGTAACACCAGGGCCCGTGATTCCTCTCCCGGACCTTGGCAAAAGCTCATGGTTCTCAAATCCAAAATGTTGTAAAGTTATAAATCGTTCTCTTTTTGTGAAGCAAATTAATCAACGTATTTACATATCTGGTAAATAAGGAATAATTACCGGACACATGCAGGAATTAACATTATGAAATTTATCTTCAACATATACATTGTAAAGTTCTTCCATATATACAGACCACCGTTCCAAAAATAAATACAGGTAGTCCTCGTTTTACGGAACCCCTTTATACGGAATTTCACACTTACGGAAATTTTATTTTAGTACCGAGGTCCGTTACACGGACAAAAATTCCGCAGTTACAAAATTTTTTTCAGAAAAGTTAAAAATGAAATTTCGCTGCTGAGCAATGATACGGACTATATTAAATGCCCTACAAGCAAAACAAAATGCAAGATTAGATGATTTTTATGGCTAGATTACAAAAGTTACTCAGTAACTACAAGCAGCTGTATAAAGAGAAGACGATGTGGGGGAAACAGATAACACTCTTATCATTTTTTCACCCGCAAATATCACCACCTCCACCCACGGCAACTACGCGCCAAGATGATGGGGTCAGACAGTGAAGCTGATGACCCTCCATTGCTCCTTCAGCTTCAAGAGGAAGCATCTGATGATGATGTGGAAGAAGAAGGTTCTGCCCCTTCGTCAACCACCTTCTGACTTCCTTTCCATGACTCACAACACGACCACCATGCACCGATCAGCAGTTTTGGGAGGTGAATACAACTATTTGTGTAGTTTATTTCCTCCACTACTGTACAATATAATTTATAAAAATATATTAAAATATTATTGTTTTGTATTTAAATGTGTTTAAAAATGTTAAAAATTGGTTATTATGCAGTTTTGGGTTGGAAAAATCTTCCGTAGGAACGCATCTCCCATTATATAATAGGATTTAATGGAAAAATAGGGTCCGTTATACGGAAATTCGGTTTACGGACAACTTTTCAGGAACGTAACCCTTCCGTATAACGAGGACTGCCTGTAATTTGTTTCATTTGACTGAACATGGAACGATTTTGAATCAATTTTATTTTGTAATGGCGATATAATTGGTGTACAAAGAAAAGTTGTTCCATACAGAACACCGTTTCTAAAAAATAATTGCTCCTTTTCTGCAAGAACCGATTATGGAGCGATTTCTTTGTAAAACGAATGGTCTACATTGAAACCGTTGGAACAACTTTCCTTTCTGGACCGATTCTGAATCAATTATATCGCCATTACAAAATAAAATTGATTCAAAATCATTCAATATTCGGTTCAGGTGGAACAATTACATTTTTAGAAAATGTGGTCTTTATTTTTTTAAATTTTTTTTATTATTTTTGTTACATTTTACATTTTTTTTTTAAATTTTTTTTACATTTTCACATTTTTTTTTTAATATTATAGAATTAATGTCATAACATATTTTTCGAAGGAGGTTATAGCTGAAAAATGAGGTAAATACTTTATAAGTAAATTTCAATAGAATCAAATTTTAAGTGAAAATAACGAACCAACTGAACACCTATTTCTTGTTTTGCAGACTTGATGGTATCATAAATAGTCCACGTTAATAAATACCTTTAAAGAGATACGTAGATAAATAGAGAGATAATATATGGATAAAGATATTTCAGTAAAGCTAAATAAGTATATTTTGCAATCATAAACAAAAGACATATATAGCAATAAATATAATGAAACCAAAATATTGTCTCTCTCTCTCTCTCTCTCTCTCTCTCTCTCTCTCTCTCTCTCTCTCTCTCTCTCTCTCTCTCTCTCTCTCTCTCTCTCTCTCTCTTGCACACTATTTGAGGGTGTAGAAAATTTTCCCTGGCACTGTTGCCATTGGTACCTCCTCGGTATGGGCCGCAAGACCTTTTGAGGTACTTCTTTTCCTTGTAACTCTCTCTCTCTCTCTCTCTCTCTCTCTCTCTCTCTCTCTCTCTCTCTCTCTCTCCTCTCTCTCTCTCTCTCTCAGTATAAATATGAATTTTACAGTTCTATCGCTTCAATGCGTTTCAATGCGTTCTGTTTGACGAATGGAGACAATTTATAAGAATAACTCAATGTAGCACTCAATTCTAATCTAAAGTCTTTCCTTACGACATAATAAGAAAAGTGTATAATCAGTTTGTAAATTCATATTACAATTCCACATATATACATTGGTGTGTGTGTGTGTGTATATATCAGAGCTGGGCACTTGCGGCATATTTTGCGGTACTGCGGTACTGCGGTACTACCAAACTACCAAACCGGGACCGCATAACGCAGTACCGCAAAGGATCGCTGAAAGTACCGCAGTACCGCTACCGCATTCAAATTTCCGCGTACGGGTTTGGTAGTACCGCAGTACCGCAAAATATGCCGCAAGTGCCCAGCTCTGGACTATATATTATATATATATTTCACTTGACAAAGAGATGAACTTTGCAGGGGAACACCCATATATATATATATATGGACGCCGCTCAGTGCACGGAGTTTGAAATTGTCAGAAGACCAGAAAAGAATTATGGTGTAATATGTCAGTCATGCGCCATCATTTTAAGTGCAAGCACTCAATCATTTTCGCGTGCATGTTTTACATCTGAATTCACAACCGGAAACAAACAAACGCTGAACAACATACGAACAAATATATATATATATATATATATATATATATATATATATATAAAGAGTACAGATAAGTGCATTAATTATATTTATATAGATATACAAGTTGATAGAAGGATCACTCAAAGCAGATTTGTATATTTCACATTTATCAACGGGAAAATTTCCATCGTAAGCAGTGAAGTTCCTTTGAGATGAACATTTTTAACCATTTTATTCCGTATTACATGTTAAAATTTAAAGAAAAGGCTCCTTTCCGAATTAGGTTAAAAACTGGGGACCGCATAGACACTAACTGGTAACTTACTGGTTCTCTTTTTAACACCTATACCAAAAGAGAAACCGATAGAGGACCCTTTAATTACTTGGGATGTTAAAGTTACAAAGACACCGTTTGGTATTTCTACTTAACAAAATTTTCTGGTTAAAGTGTACCGAATCTTGTTAACTTAACTTAACTTAACTTAACCTATACTGGGAGTATAGAAGATACTTGTCTCGGTATAGAATATCCTGTCGAAGAAGTGTTGTGTGGTCGGTGTAAAGTCTCGTATAAAATGATTCCCAATTTGGCGAATGAGGTTTTTGATGATCGGAATACGTCATGGAAATTTGAAATTTTTGCGTATTTAATTCCGACCCGATTTTTAACATGATAAAGAGCATATATTATAAAAATATACACATCATTAAGTAAGCAATTACAAAAATTTGAAATTGTCGCACCACACAAAAATTAATAATTGGGGAAATACACTTCCAACGTCAGATCAAAACCTGAAATAAAACTGAATTGTGTCAAGAAAGATTCGAATTTTATCGTCAGCGAAATTTCCAGTATGAAAGTCGTCATCGTAAATGAACGTGATATGTTGTTGTACAGTACTTATACTTTAAATGAGGTGAGGTTAGTTTATAAATTATGCCCGGTTAGGTTAAATTAAATTAAATTTCGTTAAGTGAGAGTATTCTGTTTTTCGGCCTCTTTGTGAGTGGGAGTCCAATTAAACAATTTGGTGAAAATATTTTGCATTCCAGGAAAATGTCGGCGTGTCGAGAATTTTTTCCATCTGTTAAAATTAAGGTTCGTCGCGCGGAATATCGCAAAGACCAACCACAACAACCTTTTTATCGGCGTGTGAATTTATAAACTTTTTTTTAAGAATTTATTTTTTATTCCAAAGTTTTGAAATATTATAAAATTCTAAAAATTAGTTTTTTTAAATATTGACACCGAATGCAAAGATAAATATAAAATTCAGAAAAATCGCATATATATATATATATAAACTCTAAAAAAGTTTCATTTCAACCAAATAGTGAACGAGTCTGAATCAACTTGTCGATATAAATGGTTCAGAATCGGTGTAGAAAGGAAGATGTTCCAACGGCCTACCGAAAAATCGTTCCATAATCGGTCCATGCAGCAAATGGAGCAATTAATTTTGTTTATCAACGGTGTTCTGTATGGAACAACTTTATTTCACAATGTTGGAACATCTTTTCTTTCTAGACGAATTTTGAATCAATCGTTTCAAATTCGGTCAAATGGAACAATTAATTTTTTTAGAAACGTTGATCTGTTGATATGGAACAACTTTAATTTACAGTATAACATGGCGTCATATTACTGTCTAAAAAGTGACAATCATATTGACATCTGCGGGATTACTGAACAGTTTGCCTTAATTACGCTTTACAACAAATTATGTCACTCATATTGCAGTCACACTGCCTTCATACTAAGTTATTTTAGAGTCATACTGACATCACTATTGAAATTCACAATATCGTGAGAACAGTGTGACGTCATATAATCGTCTAAAAAGTGACATTCATATAGATGTCATACTGAAGCCATATTAGTGTCATACTGACGTTACTGATGGAATTCACATCATAACGATAGTAACAAAGAACCATTATGCAACATAAATATTATTCATTTTCGAGATGACAATATGACGTTATACTGTCGCCATTTGTAAGTTGCCATGCATGCATATTCATTATTTTAACAAAAATATAATTTTTTTTTAATTAATTTTTCAAAAAGTGGACCTAAAAATACTTTTGATTTTGACATCAGTTTTTTGTTTTTTTTAACTTGAATTTTGAAAGAAATTAAAAAATTTAATATTTTTTATGAATATATATTATATATATATATATATATATATATAATATAAAATAGATGATGTATCGTTACTATCGTATATAATACATATAAAAAATTATTTCCCTCTCTCACGTTTCATTATGCGTTCCATGTTCTTTTGTTGTAAAACACGAATGCGGAAAAGAAACACTTCAGAACTTTATAAAGTTGAAGTTGCTTCATTACATTAACAACCACAACTCAAAATATCTGCGTGTAACTACATTTGTACAAACTTGTACCACTATATTGATGTTCACTTCAAACTGTTCATGTAGGCGTGTACATATATATATATATATATATATATATAATATATATATATGTCCTACATGAACAATTTGAAATATATCTGTGTGTGTATATATTAGAACCTACTTATGTGACCACTATCGGGATGAAAGGAAAGTGGTCACTTTAGAAAAGAATCATATTTCTCTGAAGAGAGCTAATAACAAATTAACCGGGGGGGTTTTCAATAGTGCGATTGAGCTTTAAAAAGGATTTTTAGCCCACTAATTAAAAAAAAAAAAAAAAAAAAAAACATTCTTGTAATGAGAGGCACCAATTTCAACTTTGGATTTATTTAAATTTTGGAAACAACTTTCTAGAAGTTATGACAAGATTAAGTTGTAAAACAAAATGTTGTGTCTGATTAAAATCGTACGGTCATTTTAATAGATTAAATTCTGAAAAAAAAAACCTCCGTAAAACCTGTTACTTTCAATAGTATGCAGGTGGTCACTATACCGAGAAAAATGTACACTGAAAATATATGATTTTTGTTAAGACTACAGAAAATTGGTCACTTTAGTTGGGTGGTCACTCTGCAAAAGAAGTCACATTGTCAGACTCTAATATATATATATATATATTAATTAATTTCATTGTCTGAGACGCTTCATGTTATATGTTGACCTAACCGGGAACTAATCTCTAAACCAATTAAAATTTATCTACAATATCATATATATATATATACCGACGCTCATATACAACCACACAACCATAACGTAACTTCATTATTTAGATTTTATAAGCGGTCATTTGTTCATATAAGTATAAAATTGGTTGAAAATTTCACTGTGAAAGTGTTGTCATGCAATCCACTGCAAGAGACGAAAGACTGTTAAAGTGAAAATAAATTGCCCATCGACGTCTCTCTCGATCAAAGGCGTGAAAATATGAAAGCGGACGAAGAAGGAAGCTTTCAGATCCCACCGTCCCCTCTCTCCGACACCCAACCCCCTAAAAAAGGGAATTGTAACAAGATTAAGCAGATCCCATTTGAATATTTTAGGCAAACATATATATATATATATATATATATATATATATATATATATATATATATATATATATAGAGGTGTGTGTCATCTATATATATATATATATATATATATATATAATTTACAAGTTTTTCGAAGCTTCGAAGCGATGAACCCGCAGGAAAACGATTTAATTTCCTCATTTATTACGTAAGTTTTATAGGTTCGCATCTGAGTCATTTGTGGTTTGTAATTAAGTTTCTATTATGTATATACAAGGTTAAAAAAAAACTGTGCCCCAAAATAGAATATGCGCAGGGTATCCAGAAGTTACTCAGATACTGATA
>JAJOZX010015872.1:42500-55000 GCA_023014485.1 Bathynomus jamesi
TATATAATATTTTAAAAGTGTTTCATTACATATGTACAGTTGGAAAAGATAATAAAAACATTAATATGAAATAAATAAATGAATAATAGGTAATAAATTAATAGTAATAAATAGTATTACAATAACAAATAGTAATAAATAGTGAATAAATAGTAATAGGTAATAGGTTTTGGTAATAGGTACATTACACAGCAGTTTGGTCCTCGTACGAGATTCCAAACATACGCCGAAGGTATTAATTCATCATAAATAGAAAGGAGGACATAAATGCCCATAGATACCCCAATTGCGTGCCAATAAAACTTCCGTAGACGTTAAATTTATAAAGTTAAAATGTAGATTTTTATTATTTTTTCCAACTGTACACTTGGAAAATAATATATATATATATATATATATATATATATATATATATATATATATATATATATATTATATATATATATTATTTTAATGTGTTAATGTTTTCCAAGTGTTCAGTTAGATATGACCAGTTGGAAAAGATAAATAAAAATATTAATATCAGATAACTAATGAATAATGGGTACATTAAAATGAAAAATAATAGGGATAAATGTGGGCACTGGAATGCCAATTGGATTTGGAGAACTTACCTTTTGCCATTTCTTCGTCGTCTTTTCGTGGCATACACAGTGCCAAGGGCATTCATTGTGGCAGTTGGCGCTGAATTCTGTTGGCTTAACATGGTATTGCACTTCGCATGCCTAGTTTGTTGATGCCACGAGGCTCAAGTACCAATGTTATTAGTAATAATTGTATTTTTTGACGGGTATTTTTATGGGTATTTTTTTTTTACATTATTATAATGGATTTATATATTTTTTATTAATATTTATTACCACGTTTCGTTTTAATAAAGATTTTTATTGTAAAATATTATACTATTTTTTATTAACAAGATGTAAGCTAATATTCAATTATTAATTATTATTATTATTATTACGTGATAAATTGAATTTTATATATAATAATTTACGTTAATTAATCTCGTTTTTTAATTTATTTACAAATTATAATAAATAATAATAAATTAACTCAATTCATATTTTAATAATTTAGATAATTTACACAGTAAATATTTAATAATAGAGAATCGGTGTTTAACGATATTTAATGTTAAAAAGATACGATTCATAAAATCGGGGATATTTTAATGGATTCCAATTTGTAAATAGAAGAAATTATTTTAACGATTTGTTTATTTTTCCATCACCCTTGCAGTTACATATTAAAGGTGTCATAATTTAGGGTAAATTTATTATAATACGGCGTCACAGATACCACAATTCACTACACAATACACACGCTGTAGCACTATTTTTCGACAGTGCTTACGATAATGCACTACACAGCGCACGACTCAACGACTCACACCCACAAACCTAAGATTTTACCGTTGACGGTAGAACGCAAAGTGTGTAAGTGCGTTCGTTGGTTATAATATTTAAACTCCGCCCATAAAGCTTTCTCAACCAATCGTATTGTCGCTGTATCGCATGATGCCCCACCTATCGGCGAAGAAACTTTATATACTTCAATCATTACGAGATTTAACATTGGTGCCGCAGCGATATTCTCCCGCCTATAAACAATAACAGCCACGCCCATTCGCCTCGAAGGACCGCCCCTTTTCAATGGCAAAGATCTCTTTCCTTTTGGATAGTTGGCGATATTGTTGGAAAATATCATGTGTGAACAGTGCACTAGAAAGTCCAAAGGAGGGAATTCGTGAACAATGAACGAAGATTTAAATCGGTTTATTATTTATAGCATTGTTCAAAACTGTTATCTATAACCATATAGCAATGCGTACACGAATTATTCAATCTGTTGATCATATTATATACTTCTCTCTCGGATATATTTCGTATATATATAGTTTGGACGTAAGAATTTTTTTTTTTTTACTTTTTTTCTCTTTTTTTTTATCTTCGTTTTATATATTTTTGCAGTCTAGGAAAAGCAAATAGGATCAGAAATTTTTATATTTTTATGGAATAAAACCATGAAATAGACAATACACAAAATAAGGTTTTTTATGTATGTTAAATTATAAAACACACACACACACACACACACACACACAAAACAGGTCATATATATATATATAATGTCTTTGTTATGACATTTTTTTGCAGGTAAAAGAGAAATCCCTGAGTACATGAATGATCTTCATTTCTGGACAAGTTGCATAACCTGCATTTATGTATATCCTGCCGCATGCAGGTTTCATTAACGCATGTCTGCTTCTAGTTCTTGTGCAATGCGTTTGGTCTGGGGTCCTACATACTAAAAAATTTCTGTACATTAAATTATTTACTACAGAATTAATAAATTTAAATAAAAATTATTTCTACTCACTCTATAGGCCTAATGCATATTTTTCTGATCACTTTTCCCGTGATCCACGCGTACAGTATAGGCCTATATATGGCCTACTATTATTTTAGTTAAATATTGTTAAAATTAACATGGCTACAAAATCAAATAATGACGTTGTTCTTTTGTGTTAGGAAAACATTTAGATGTAGGGCCTACTTCCACATTGTAAAGTTGTTCCATACAAACAACTCCTTTCTAAGATTTTAATCGTTCCATTTGAACCTATTAAGGAACAATTTTTTTGGTAAGACGAATAGTCCATCTTTTCTTCGTGGACTGATTTTGAGCCATCTATATTTTCAATAATAATGTCCACATATTGGTTCATAATCGGTCCAGATATGAAAGATGTTCCAACAACTTCTACGATGGACCATTCATTTTACCAAGAAACTGTTCCCTAATTGGTTCAACTGGAACAATTACATTTTTAGAAACGATGTTCTGTATGGAACAACTTTAAGGTGCATTGAGTGTGTTTGTCGCTCTTCTTTCTTATATATAACCACTTCCTTATTCACTCTGAGAAAAGTATGAAAAAGTTTAGTAATTTAACTACACTATAAAGTAAAGCTGTTCCATACAGACCATCGCTTCTAAAATCTTATTTTTCCATCAGAATCGAACATGGGACGATTTCTTGGTCCATCTCTCCTTTCTTTTTAATAAATCGTTCCATAATGGGATCAACGAATCGAGCACTTTAGAAACGATGGCCTGTATAAAACAACTTTACAGTGTCCAGTAATTTTTTCTTACAATGTAGTCATTTATAAAATAAATAATGCTATAATAATGCTAAAATAATGCTATAATAATGCTATAATGATGCTATAATGATGCTAAAATAATGCTATAGTGTAAAACTTGTCACTACATGAACAATTAATATGTGTACGATTGCCCATGTTTTGGGTTGTTCAACCAGTTTAATGTAATTTAGCGTTAATACTTTAATTTTAACGCATAACAACTGGAAACTCTAAATCAACATGTGCATTATACAATACATTGTAAATTAGAGATGGTCCATACAGAATATCGTTTCTAAAAATTTAATTGTTCCATTTGTTGAATCGATTATGGAACATTTTTCCATAAAATGAATGGTCTATCATAGAAACCATTGGAACACCTTTCCTCTTTGGACCAATTTTGAATCATTTATATCGACATTGAAAATACAACAGATCCCAAAATCGGTCAAGAAGGAAAGATGACCCATTTATTTTACAAAAATAAAATGTTTTATAATAAGTTAAAATGAAACGATTAAATGTTTATAAGAGGTCGTCTTTATGGAACAACTTTACAGTGTATTAAAGCGCAGTAGTAAAATTTACACTGTAATTTAATCAGAATCTTCCAAATTACGGAGGGTTGACAAAAATAAATAGACACCACGATGACTGTCCTCAAGAACAAATGGCAAAGCTCATCAGTGAAATGCCACAACGTGTGTCAGTGTGTTTATATTGACATCGTTTGTGCAGTGAGCCATGAAAGAAATCATGCAGCTCTCTTTGTACCCCTCTGGAAATCTTGATGACTTTTGCCTGACCACAAGAATTTGTGCAGAAGACGGGATAAGAAACAGAAGAGTCGGTGTCCTATTGCACTAAAAAAAACTGAATGTAAACACGCAAATTTCTTATCGTTAAAATTCGGGACGAGTAAGAATTCTTGCTAATCTTTATCTGGAAAGATAATAACAGTACAAAAGAGCTTCGTGGAAATTAATAAGAATTCTTACATTCATCCCGACTTTTATCAAGAATTCTACCTAACGACTTTTTTTCTCGGTACACGTAAAGCTTCAGTAGTTTCACGGAAATTCACAAGACCCTCGACTGCTTTTGTATCGGTAAATATTAGACTGCGTCCAATGAGTCAGTTTCTTAATGCCTCTGAGGATTTCAAAGATGACGTCCAAACACCGTTTCCATGAAATGAGGACCTGTTGTGAGTTTCCTTAATTTAATTCGGAGGATGTGTTTTACCTATGCGTGCAGGAAGGTCCATCGAGTTTTTCAACCATGAAGTCTAATGGGAATAATCAAATACAATTTTGTATACATGTTTTTGCGAGAAAAAGATATTACGGGAAATTATTCGAGGGGAAATATTGGACTATTAGTCGCTTCTCTAAAACTATATATAGTACAGGGTGGGCCGTAAGTTTCCATACATAGGAAAATTTAAATTATGGTCTTCACGTGCGTCGGTATTTGGATCAGCAGCAGCAGTTTCCGGATGCTTGGATTGGTCGGCGTGGTCCTGTGGAGTGGCCTCCCAGATCCCCAGATCTCATCACCCCCTTGATTTCTATCTTTGGGGGCACTTGAAGGCCATGGTGTATCAGGAAAAGATACGAGACATAAATCATCTAAAGGAACGTATCACCAACGCCATTACAAGCATAACGTCAACTGTGCTAATGCGTGTTCATCACAGTGGGGAACACGTATTGAAATGTGTTTTCAAAACAATGGCAACCATGTAGAGCATATTATATAAATAAAAATGGTTGTCCATAAAAAAATGTTTATTTTTCCTATGTATGGAAACTTACGGCCCACCCTGTGTATATATATATATATATATATATATATATATATATATATATATATATATATATATATATATATATATCCCGCAAGTGAGGCGGATGCTGCAGAGGGTCGACCGCAGATCGATCCTGAACCGTCGTTCGAACTCACATAAAGTAAAAGTGTGTGTGTGTAGTTCCAGGGTGTAAGGTTAATTTAACTATAATTTAATTTACCTCTCTATTAATAGGCACAAATAACACAGAACGAATTAGGTATAACAATAATAAAGGTTTTTTAACAACGGAAGACATGCAAGCGCTTCGATGTCGGCGTCGTGGATTTGAAGGTGATTACGGAAGCGAGTGAAGTAATGGGCGTCGGTTGAAAAAGTTCATGTTTGCAACAGCGATGAAGTTCTTGTTGAACGAAGAATGAGAAGCGAAGGTCAAATAGACGGATGTTGAGTGAGGCGAAATCGGACGAAATAGGTCGAGCGAGATTGAGAGATTGCCGTCGAGTGAGGCAGAACAGAGAGGAGTTTCTGCGAAGAAGGTTGAAGAGCGATTTGGGCGAAATGAGAGCGAACTGAAGTGGACTCACACTTTTATGGTTACTTTTTTGTGACGTGAAAATTTCTCACGGTTTCAGAGAAATCTAGAAGTTTGCATCTTCCATGCAGGCTTCCGCCCACGTATTTGGATTTCACCACCTTGTTTATTGTCCTCCATTGTTAACCAACAGGTTAACAATAGTAGACAACTTTTTATTTAAAAAAAAAAATTATTATTAGACTTTTAATACACCATACAACCACATGTAAGGGGGTTTTTGTAGGTTAGGTTAGAGTAATTACCTTAGAGTTTTGCTTTCTCATGCTAAACGGGACTAGTTCCTGTAGCGTATAGTTAGTAGATATTTAGATATTTGGCCGATTAATTATAGTAGCCAAAATCCATATTGGGCTCCAAATAAATCGCCCAACAGAGTATAAACATGTAAATGTTTTTTTTTATAAGTTAGGTTAGGTTAAGTTAAGTAGGTTAGATTAGATTTATTTGGAGCCCAATATGGACTTCGACTAATATAATGAATCTCCCATATATCTAAATATCTGATGAGGCTATACGCTACACGAACTAGTCCCATGTTTAACTATTATTTATAGATTTATTTACAATTTCTATTTATCAAAACTACTTATTCATGGCATAAAAAACTATTTGGAATTTATTGATTATTTTTTTTTTTAATAAAACAAAAAAATCGTCCATTATTAACATATATATATATATATATATATATATATATATTATATATATATATATATATATATGTCTTTCAACCTTTCAAATGTTCCGGGCGATGATTCCTCATTTCACGAAGGTCAAGCTTGTCGCCCCTCCTCTCGAGTTGGCCTGGTGACTTAGAGGGTTGGTTTCTTGTACTCTCCAACTCACAAATCGATGAATCGGTAAAGAATTTAAATTCTGTACCGATTCATCGATTTGTAGTACCTGGTATTCCATACATTAAAACCAAGCTCACCCTCTCGTCTATTGTTAATTTCGCTGCCATCCCCCTACCAAAAAGAAAAAAATAATATATTATAATCAACACTGAAAATTCCTATGATGCGCGACTTTTGAGCCACCCTGTGTATATATATTATATATATATATATATATATATTATATATATATATATATATATATATATATATATATATATTATACACACCGACCGTGCATAAAACAGGAACTCTTCTGGGAAAATTAAATCCACTATAGTCCGAATAAGTAATGATAAATCCCATCATGAAACGAGTCTTTTGCTTATATTGAGGTTCTGAATATAGGCCTACTTGGGCTGGGATGCTTTAAACCAGGGATGGGAAACTGATAAATTTTTAAGTCCAGTTTTCGATTTCAGTTTAAGTTTGAAAAATATCGATTTCAGTTTCGATTTAAGTTTTTAAGTTTTTTTCGATTCAAATTTTATATTTTTCGGTTCGATTCAATTTAAATTTCGATTCCAATTTTTTTTTCAGATTTTTTAAGAATTTCTTTGTACTATTTATCACTCACTTATGTAGATATACTATAGATAGTATAGCTATTATCGAACTGAAAAATTTAATGGTCAGAAAAAACTGAAGGCGTCCTTACCAAGTGATTAAACGTAGGTCAATGCAAGGAGCACAGTCATTATTGAAAAGTATTTTGATACGGGATAAAAATTTTCCTCCCTAATTCTTTTTTTCTTTTTAAAACCATTGTCTTTAGTACTTTCAGCCGCGTTATTTTCTACATCGAATTAAAGGCTAAATGGATATTTTAAATCTATACAAATGTTAAGTCGCAAAAAAAGGAAAATATCATAATTCACGTTATTTATATTTTTTGCACTCCAAATGCTGCTCAAAACTGAAACGCAAAACTGTTATTTTTAATCCATTCGAATTCAGATTTTTTTTCAATTTCAGTTCGAATTTCGATTTTAATTGTCAGAATCTTTTTCAGTTCGAGTTTTTTTCGATTTCAGTTCATAAAATAATATCGGTTTTATCAATTTATCGATTCCAGTTCGATTCAGTTTCCCATCCCTGCTTTAAACCCTAGATCCTGTCCCAAAGCTGGATCCGATCTGCTTTGCAGATAGCTGGTGAGGGAAGTTATATTCTTGGGATCTCTTTGCGAGTGACCCGTTGCCCACGTCGGGCTAACATCATGAAAAGGGAAAAACTATAGTGTTTATCATTTACCATTACTTATTTGGACTACAGTGGATTTAATTTTTCCAGAAGAGTTCCTTGTTCCATGCACGGTCTGTGTGTATCATAAAAAACCTCAGGGGACCATTCTGAGTTCAACCCCATATATATCCCATAAGTCCGGCATCATAGGAAAAATAATAAAAAAAGGCAAAACAAAAGCTTTTATTTACAGAACGTGCTCAATATGTCCACCATTGTTTTCAATACACAAATTCAGACGTGATACCCAGTCAGCAAGCACACGGTGAATGATGTCAGGAGTAATGGTGTTACATGCCCCAATAATGCGCTGCCGCAAATGTTCAACACTCCTAATTTTCTCTGCGTATACCATCGCTTTCGAGTGGCCCCAGAGATAAAAATCTAGTGGCGTGAGATCCGGGCATCTAGCTGGCCATTCCACAGGCCCTCGACGTCCTATCCAATGACCAGGGAATTGTTGGTACAGGTATTCCCTTACTTGGGTGCTGTAATGTGCGGGAGCGCCGTCTTGCTGGAACCATGTTGGGAAATTTCCTTCTTCGTTCAAGACACTGGAAAATGCTTCTTCCTTGAGCATACGTAGGTAGGTGCCTCCAGTGACATGTTCATCGAAAAAGAGGGGGCCTATGATGCGATCCTTCCAAATGCCACACCATATCATCACCCGAGATGCACTTTGTTCCTTTGAAGAGGTATACCAGTGAGGGTTGTTTTGAGACCAGTAGCGGGTGTTCTGTCGATTTACCTCACCATTTCCATAAAAAACAGCCTCGTCAATGAACAGAATGGTGGACGGGAAATTGGCATCCCGAGCATATTGTTCCGTAGCCCATTCACAAAATTCCATCCGCCGGTCGGGATCATCATCTTCGCTTAATTTGTGTAGGATCTGAAGTTTATATGGATGCCATTTGTGAGCCTGAAGAATGCGATGGATGCTACTTTTCGACACTCCTGTCTCGGCGGACAATCGCCGAAGAGACTTATTGGGATTTCTGTTAAAATGAGCCAGGATAACAGTCGCTGTATCATCGTCAGTGGACCTCCTTGAAGGTCCACTGCGTGGTTTATCTTCTATGGATCCTGTTTCCTTAAACTTTGCAACAAGTCTGCTAACACAACTCTGTGTTATTGGCTCGCGGTCTGGATGCAGTCTGTTAAATTCAGCAGCGGCCTCTCTTTGACTCCGATTTCCTATGAGTAGAATTATCTGGATTCGTTCTTTCTTGCTCACAGACATTATGGCCTGTAGAAAGAGAAAAATATGAATTATGGTTTGTAGAAATAGAAAAATATGAATTTCTCCTATGATACCGGACTTATGGGCACCCTATATATATATATATATATATTATATATATATATATATAATTCAGCAATGTAATCGAGACCACCATGACCGAGACCGAGACCAGAAAAAGGTCTCGAAACCCTATGCAATTTTTGCATGTATTCACTATTGTGTAATGCCTAATTCGTAAGCTCTGTATTTCACATTCAGGAATATTCTAAAGAGGTTATCAAGTGACAGTTGCAAAATTTACTCATAATTTATTCACAAATTTGTAGTTTGTGACATTTTTCAGCACTTAACTGCCTACTTAATAAGTGCTCGTTGCACTTGAGGAACATCAACATACTCAGCAGTGATGTAGTCGAGACCGAGACCGAGACCTAAGCACCCGAGACCGAGACTAGAAAAAAAATCTCGAGACCGGTCTCGAACCCTACATGACTGATATACAGGGTGTCGCAGAAGTCTGGACTCATGGGGAAAATAGACATTATATTTTTAAAGTGAAACAAACACATTTCTAATGTCAGTTTTACATATTTCAGGAAAGAAAATACCCTGATGGCTCAGTAATCAAGAGAAGGTGGAACTGGTATTGCTACATGTTTTAGGAAAAAGCCAGAGGGAGGCATGGCAGTTATTTCACGAACATGCCTTCCTCTGGCATTTTGTGCGAGAGAAAATTCGCTTATATGAAAAATAAATATTTAGCTTCAATAAATTATTTGTTATAAGTAAAAGGAAAATAAGATTTTGTGTGTATAGTTTAAATATATAAAATAGACTTTCTTTTAATTAAATTTAGACCTACAGACTATATAGCACAGGTTTAATAACTATACTTTCAGCTTATTTTATATTTCAAATCAAATATATGAATAAGTATAGAGCCAATAAAATACTCGCTAAATGTTATAAAAACAAAGAAAATTGTCTAAGATGCATGCAAAAATCATATAAAAAAAATATTAATTAATGTTAGGTCTAGGCCTTACATCAGGGGGTCACCAATTAATTTTCTCCGCTGTCCTCATAGGTGTTTCTCTCGCTTGCGCCAAAATTTAACTTCTTAACCAAATTGCGTTCTTTTTATATCGTTTCGTTTGGGCCAGATGAAAGAGACATTCTTTTACTTCTATATTAGGTTAGGTTAGGTAAGTTAAGTTAGGTTAGATGAATTTACAGAGTCTAAAAACTTAGTGAATTCGAAACGTATGAATTTTGGCCCAAACAAAACGATAGAAAACGAACGCAGTTTGCCACGAATATGGCCAATATTATTTTACATAAATCAAGTTTAAAATCACCACTTTTAATCTGTAAATTTAAAATTCACAAGAAAGAAAAACAAACTTTGATTTTGATTCTTTGGAAATGTCAAAGTTTGCCGATATTTTAAAGTAAATCGTACGAGATAATCACTAAAGTATATGGGTCTATTTACGGCTGACCATATAAAATGCGTCGGTGGTCCGGATCCGGATCGTTGTGTTTGGTTGATGGAGTTATTTAACTTCCTTCGCAACATATAAGGTGGAATCCGAATCGCGAGTCGCTACATCATCTGGACGCGAAGGACGGTCCCCATTCAACCACTATATCCAAACCCAATACCGCTTAACTCGCTGATCGACAGGAAGCGGTGCTACGACATTGGCCATGACGTTGTCTGGATCGGGACAGCTCCGCCTATTAATGAGCCTTTCCCTAAATAATATCTAATATTTTCAACTTTCTTCTACATTTTTAATAGCTACTGTTGGAGCAATCAGACACAGGAAATTATACCATGTTCAAAATCCAAATCATACGCAGTAAAGTTTAATTGATCCATACAGACCACCGATATTAAAGATTAGATTGTTCCATTTGAATTTATTTCTTGACCAATTATATTTGTTGTCAATATAATTGGTTCCAAATCGATCCCAGAAAGATGGACAGGTTTTTTTTTACCAAGAAATCGGTTCAAATGGAGCAATTTATTTTTTTAATATCGGTGGTCTGTATGGATCATTTAAACATTACATGTACCATGATAAGCTATATTAAAAACTTAGTGATACGTATTTAATGTTATAAATTTAACCAATTAAATTACCGTAAATCATTTGGAGTCAATATGGTGCCACAATAGGATACCCAAAGAAGAATTCCTGCATGACATGATACTTTGGTATTCTATCAAGGACTTAATTAAATCACATTTTAATATAATTTTAGAGGATGTTGTAAAGTATATTAAAAATTACTAATAATAAATTAGATACTCTTAATATTCAACAATAATCCTAAGATATGTCAAGAAAAGATTTCTGTATTGTTTCATCACTCTTGAGTTGATATTTCAAATAACATTAACAAATAATATCAATAAAAACCCGTATTTTTGTGGGGTTGATTCCCACTCCCTAAAAAAGACCCCCAACAGTATATAATATAATATATATATATATATATATATATATATATAATACCTTCAACTGCAAAGAACACGCAGTATAAATAACGTAAAGAAACGACGCTTGTATAGGAGATATTCCGTTCTCTCTCTCTCGTCTTGCGCGGAATATCTCCTATACAAGCGTCGTTTCTTTACGTTATTTATACTGCGTGTTCTTGCAGTTGAAGGTATATAATGTTACGCGCATGCGGGAGGTGCCCCCTTGGGGCATTGGTTTCTGCGAGTATGTAGAAGAATTACGGCATTTGGAAGAGTGAGGGCCATGGTGTAATGGTATCGCGTCTGACCGGCAATCGGAAGATCCCGGGTTCGATTCCCAGGTGGTTACCTCATTTTTTCATTTGTTCCGTTCTCTCTCTCTCGTCTTGCGCGGAATATCTCCTATACAAGCGTCGTTTCTTTACGATATATATATATATATATATATATACATTCAACTGCAAAGAACACGCAGTATAAATAACGTAAAGAACGACGCTTGTATAGGAGATATTCCGCGCAAGACGAGAGAGAGAAAACGGAACAAATGAAAAAATGAAGTACCACCTGGGAATCGAACCCGGGATCTTCCGATTGCCGGTCAGACGCGATACCATTACACCATGGACTTCACTCTTCCAATGCCGTAATTCTTCTACATACTCGCAGAAACCAATGCCCCAAGGGGGCACCTCCCGCATGCCGTAACATTATATACATTCAACTGCAAAGAACACGCAGTATAAATAACGTAAAGAACGACGCTTGTATAGGAGATATTCCGCGCAAGACGAGAGAGAGAAAACGGAACAAATGAAAAAATGAAGTACCACCTGGGAATCGAACCCGGGATCTTCCATGGTGTAATGGTATCGCGTCTGACCGGCAATCGGAAGATCCCGGTTCGATTCCCAGGTGGTACTTCATTTTTCATTTGTTCCGTTTTCTCTCTCTCGTCTTGCGCGGAATATCTCCTATACAAGCGTCGTTCTTTACGTTATTTATACTGCGTGTTCTTTGCAGTTGAATGTATATAATGTTACGGCATGCGGG
>JAJOZX010015873.1:0-60387 GCA_023014485.1 Bathynomus jamesi
AATTGTCTTGCAGATTATTAATTTTCTTAGTTTATTTATTTTTGTTTTGCAGGTTATTGCTGAGAGTTGGAAAGTTACTGAATTTGCACCAAATTGAACCATGAAATTACCTTTCAATGATCAACGCATGCGGCCGTGAAACATTACTACAAAATGTAATGAACAACCAACGATGGCGGCACGCCGTTTGGCAACTGAATTCGATATTAACCCACCCAGGGAAGAAAAATACGATTGATTGTCGAGAAATTTGAAGCAACAGGGTCGGTAGCCACTGCAAAGAAGTCCGGTCGTCCGAAAACGGCAACGAATGTAGTTAAGGTGAAGAAGCCATCAGGAGACTGGAACAAAGTCCGCAAAAGTCAACTCGCCGTTTATCTGCAGAGTTGGAAGTGAGCCAATCAAGTGTTATCCGTATCCTTCACCAGAAAAAATGGAAACCTTACATTCCACGCTTACTGCATGCCCTTCATGATGGAGATGACGACCGCCGTCTTCAATTTGCGAAGAGTTCTTAGCTAAACTTGACGAAGAGGACACAATGCTAGACAACATCTGGTGGTCAGATGAGGCATGTTTTAAGCTTAACGGCACAATTAACAGACACAATTGTTGTCTACGGGCTGCGGAGAACCAAGAGTGACAGTTGAGAAGGAGGTAAATTTACCTGGCGTGACAGTTTCGGGCAGCCATATCTCCATTAGGGATAATTGGACCTTTTTCTTTGAGGGATCTGTCACTGCAGAAATTTTACCTGGATATGCGGCAAAACCTTCTTTTGGCCAGGGTACAAGATCAGGACTGTTATTCCAGCAAGATGGAGCTCCACCTCATTATGGACGTCATGTTCGTCAGTGGCTTGATGAAAACTTTCCCGGAAAGTGGATCGGCCGCCGCCGCCGATCGAGTGGCCGGCACGCTCCCCAGACCTTACACCTCCAGATTTCTTTCTTTGGGGCTCATGAAAGACCTTGTTTATCGTGAAAAGCCTCGTACCATTCAGGAATTGAAGGCTCAAATCACTGCAAAGTTTGAGGAAATTGATATCGAACTCTGCAGGCGTGTGTGCCACTCTGTGCCTGCTCGGCTGCAATTGTGCACGATCACGAGGGAGGGCACTTTGAAAATGCAAGTAAAACAGCTTGGTACAGTTCCGTAAAAATTTTCCCCCGAATAAATGGTTAGATAAACATGTCATTCATTTATTTCTACCTTCTTGTACACTGTAATACAAATGGCAAACAAACAATCAACTGACAGAAATCGGGCGCTACTTTTGACTCACCCTGTTTATATATATATATATATATATATATATATATATATATATATATATAATACAACAAAGATAAAAAGAGGTAAATTCTCGGAGGACCACAAGGCAACGAAACCGGCACCCCCATTGGAAAACAAAGCAGAACCACCTGTATGCGAAAACGAAAGAGAAAAAATAAAAATAATCCTAGCCAACATTCATTCAGGGCCTTAAATCAAACCATTCCACGAACAAAGTTTTATTCCTGAAAGGAATCATGCAAGAAGCCGGAGCAGACTTTGCATCCCTCACGGAAACTCATCTAACGGACTGCCAGGCGAACTGTGAAAATTGTGAGTCCTGTATTGACAAAAAAGAAATGCAAATTGACAACTATAACATCCTCTGAGCTGACAGAACAGTGAGACGTAAAGGAGGATGTGCTATTTACACACGCGAAAGGCACATAGCAGAAATGGCTACAAGGACATCAAACAGCTACGTAGAATGTGTAGCAGCAAAAATTGAAAAAATAAATCTAATATACTATTTCAGAAATGAAGCCTTATATATATATATACAGTAT
The DNA here is from genome assembly GCA_023014485.1 of Bathynomus jamesi. NCBI lineage: Eukaryota > Metazoa > Arthropoda > Malacostraca > Isopoda > Cirolanidae > Bathynomus > Bathynomus jamesi. The sequence goes on from JAJOZX010015873.1 coordinate 1,842, forward strand.
ATATATATATATATATATATATATATATATATATCAGTGGCGACTCGTGACATTTTTGTTCAGGCATGCAATGTTATGGAATGGAAGAAAAACATCCGCCTAACCCTCTTGCCCAAACTTTGCATATTGTTTACATAGAAACTTAGCAAGTTAAAGGTGTTTTACAAACTTTTGGGGACCTCTTTGAAGGAAAGTTCATTTAATGTTAGGCTTAAATATGCGAACAAAAAATTAGACATATTTATATATAGTAGTTACCGAATTGATCTAAAGAAAAAGATACAAATTTAAAATTTACCTTAAATAATTGTGAAGCATTATTTGAATTGAAATTCTGCTCTCCTAGTTTTCCTGCAAAATTCTTCGATGACCAAATTGTAAAAGTACTTTCGATTCTCCATAAGCTTCTTGAGGAAATTTTTTTCAATTGAAATTAAGGCAAGATTAGATAGCCTTTCTTCACTTTGGGAACTCCGTAAATAACTTTTAATTCTTTTAAGCGCAGAAAATGATCGCTCAACACTTGCTGTCGATATTGGTATAGTTAGAATCAAATCGTCAATTTATATATTTCCTTAAGACCTTTGTGCATTTCGCTTTCCAGTAGATATTTTAGGAGCTCAGCAACATTCTTTTTGGCAAAAGATTTGTGCGAATATAAAAACACACAATTCAGAACGGAGACGAGGAAACTCAAAAAATGAATTGTAGCTTCTTTTCAAAGATTCAAAAGCTCTCTCTGGGAAAGTAACATCATAGAACTCAAATTTTTTGCAATCTAAAAGCTCAATGAATTCCAATTTTTCCATTGAACTGAAACGCTCTTTCATTTGAAGAAGTATATTATCGAATATTTCATGAAATAGTTGACTATACTTCTCTTGTGGAGAAAGACTCTGTTTCCTTTTACATACAGGTTCACCACATCTTTCTGTTATCAAGTCCCACATATCTGCAAATTTTGTATCCCTTATTTGTTTGATTTTTTTCATAGTGCTTTCAACGGTGATTGAGCTATACACAATATCCATAGATTTTGTTTGCAGCACATTAAATAGATATTCAGTAAAAGGAAAAATTGAAGAAAATACTTCTAATAAAAAATTAAAATCGAAAGTATCGATACCAGTACCGTGCGGATTGCACGCAGCAATCCGCGTGCACTTTTTTGTTTTTTCATCAAATTTCTTTGGGTTTTCAAGAATGCTTTTTAAAAGATCTATTAAATCTTCTTTATTTTCCTTAACTCTTTCAACTAGACGAGATGAATAGTTCCACCGCGTTGGAGCCAGTTTAGGGAAACGCTTTCCAACAACTTTGTCAAGCATTGAAGTTCGCTTAGTTGAACTGCTGAAAAATGATGACAAACTTCCTAATACTGAAAAAAAAATATTACATTCGGAAATTTCAGCGACAGCTTGGGATAAAACAAGGTTAAGTTTTATGGGCGTAGCAGTGAAGAAAAATAGCCTCTGGTACAGTTTCTCTAATCTTTGTTTGTACTCCATTAAGATCGCTCCCCATAACAGCAGCACCGTCGTAGGTTTGAGCAACTAATTTTTCAAACAGCCCAGTTCACCTAGTTGCCTTATAGATAAATCAGAAATCGCTCCTGCACTTCTATCATTGCTGACGTCATTGAATTTTATAAATCGTTCACAAATCTCTCCATGTTTATTAACATAACGAACAACAGTAGAGAGTTGAGAAAAACAGCTGACATCAGATGTTCATCTATAAAATCGCCACATACATGCAGTCGATAAGCTCACGTTTTATTTGTTCTAACATAACTGCACTAATAGATTGAATTATGTCATTCTGAATAGCAGATGATGTTCCCTTAAAAACAGTCGCAGTTTTTAAATGGTTTTGAAGCTTTTCATCGAATTCTCCCATACAAAATACCAATTCAATATAGTTACCCCTATTGTCAGCGTTTTCTTCTTCATTGTGACCGCGAAATGCTAATTCTTGCATACCTAAAAAACATGTTATCCTAATCAAATGTTTCAAAATTTCTCGATTCTTATTAACTTCTTCGTTATGTCTGGAAATGGCAACTGATTTCTGCTTGTCGAGTATTAAATCAATTCTTTCTGACTTTCCAAATGTTTTAAGATCAACAAATGCATTTATGTGAGCAAGAGATTTTTCATGGCGAGAAATTGCAGTATGTAAATTGTTTAAATCGTCGTATCCACGACTAACAGAATTTGAATGCACCTATAAAACTGAATGCATGCCGTATTATTTTCATTAATTAAAAAAAAAATCAGAACAAGCTTTTTAATTATTTTTAGTAAAAATATTAAGTAAATTTTCTAAGCATATTTTAAAACATATTGCCTTTTGAATTTAGCTATGAGGCTCAAAAAAATATCTTATGGATAGTGAGAAGTCTCCTTAAAAAATTGCCCAAGGCAAGGCGGTGTAAACAAAATCATGTCTTATTTCACTAGACAATTAAGAACATTTTTCTGTACCCAGACTGAATTAGTGAATGCGTTAGCTACAAGTATTTCGATCTGTGTACAGAAAAATGTTCTTAATTGTCTAATGAAATAAGACATAATTTTGCTTACGCCCAATAGCCAGTACATGCGTGATTGAAGCCTTAGACTATTTTTAGTTTCTGAAAATTATTTTTGTCAATTATAATCCTTACTTAGATCTGAAAAGAGAACATATTTAACACATGCATTGCATGCGTTGCATTCATTAAGAAATCGCCACTGATATATATATATATATATATATACACACATTCAACTGCAAAGAACACGCAGTATAAATAACGTAAAGAACGACGCTTGTATAGGAGATATTTCGCGCACACCTACAGGTCGCTACAATTGGTGTAGAACAATGCGGTTTTCACCATTCGATGCGTCTTTTTATTGTGCAGTGCCCATGCTAAAAAAAATTCCCTAACATAAATCCTGCACCCCCCTTTTAGGGGTACAGTTCTTCCATTTCTTCATTTTTAATCATAATTTTGGCACAAAATGGGGGAGGGGTGGGGTAATGGGGGAGGGGGTGGGGTTAATGGGGAAACTCAGAAAAATAGATGCGATATATATATGTAACCAAAAAAAAATTAAAGTAATGGGGGAGGGGGTGGGGTTAATGTGGAAACTCAGAAAAAAAAATTGGTGGGGTAAATGGGGGAGAGGGGTGGGGGAGGGGGTATTGGGGGAGAGGGGTGGGGTAATGGGGAGGGGGTGGGGTTAATGGGGAAACTCCGAAAAAAAAATGATAACCAACATCGATTCCGGTCAGGAAGATCATGCTTATCACAACTAATGGAACACTATAACAATATTATTGATGCACTCGAAACAATGAAAACTATGATTTGGCGGGCCTCATGGCCCCCAATTACTGTCGGTTCAGTTATTTGGTCAATAAAACTATAGAAATGAACGCAGTCATAAAAATCTTTGGCTTCAAATCCGAGCTCATTGTATTAAGATTTGTGAAGCTTTAGATTTTCATGGCTGCGTTCTTTTCTGTAGTTTTATTGAATGAATAATTGGTTTGCCAGTAACTGGAAGGCCGCAGGCACCCTAATTACTGAGGCCCAAGGTGAGAAGAATAGGAATGATATCCAGATAAAGGTAGGCTGACCATACGTACCGTTTTGAACGGGACAGTACCATTTGTTTTATATTTCCTGGCCGTCCCGTCGTTTTAATAAAAATGTCAATTTTGTCCCGGTTTATATACTTACTTTTTCATGAATACAGAATATTACATAACCCCCGTCCCTTTTTTGCCATCCCAATGTCCCGTTTTTGTCTCAAGGAAATATGGTCAGCCTAGATAAAGGGCTACTGATGTTCAAAATAAAATACGCCGTAGGCCCACAATTCAGCCGAAGCACCGCAGATCTAGTAAAATCGGCGCGTTGCGCCGACCTTTTGCTAGTCTAATATACTATTTGAGAAATGAAGCCTTATATATATATATATATATATATGATGAAAACCACGAAGGAAAAAGAAACACAAAGGGGTGCTCAAGCGCTTTCGTCTAATGACATCCTCAGGAACACTGGAGTGAAAGGACAGATCAAGGCAATATATAGGTTACAAAAATAAACATACATACATACTATTCACATATATATACATAGATATATATATATATATACATATATATAAACATATCATATATATAGTAAGCATAGAAAAAAATTGTGGGAGGAGCCAACATTTATATGGTCACAGACGAATAAAGAAATAAAAATAAATATAAATATAAATTGAGAAAAAATTAATTACAAAATAGTGCCTTAGTGATATATATGTCACAGCCTAAATAATCATAAAGAAATAAACAGGCACATAAAAAAACCCATAAATACATATACATATATATATATATATATATACATATATATACACATACATACATATATATACATATATATATATATAAAGACACTTTTAGCACTTTGGCCGACCTTCCATATAAATTCAAATGGCTTTTTTATGGAACAGGTCACAAAAGAATAAAGAAATAAAAATAAATATAAATATTGTAAGTGGAGTCTACCAATTCAAGCTCAAGAGGGAGGTTTTACAATCGATTTAATAGATGCTGCCAAATTGATATATATGTCACATTATTAAAAAATAAAAATTGAAAGATAAATTTTAAGAGAGGCACACCAATTTATAAGGGAAAAATTACCACATATGCATATTATAGTCACAAACGAATAAAAAACTACAAGTAAATATAAATTGGAAAACAAAATGATCCCTAGATGATATATAAAGAACAATAAAATATATATACAACATATTTACGGTATATATACGAAATATAAACGCAATATATACAGAATATATATATATATATATATGCATAAGGGAAAAAAAAATTACCAAATTTGTTTTTATAATTATTGTCTGAGAAAACGGTAGGTCGCAAAAGAATAAAGAAATAAAAATAAATATAACTTGAAAAAATTACAAATAATACACGTACACATATATACCCGCAAACCCAAATATATATATACATATACACACATATATACAAACACACACACACACACACACATATATATATATATATATATATATACAAGCTTGACCTTCACGAAATGAGCAATCATCCCGCAGAACCTTTGTGAGGTTGTAAGGTAAGGTAAGGTACATACACATATACATATATATATATATATTTAACTGCATACATACATACATACATACATATACACACATACATACATACATATACACACATATACATACAAACACATTTAACTGCAATGACCACACACATACGCACATACACATACATACATACACATACACTCATACAGCAAAAAATTGAAAAATAAAATTGTAAGGGAAACAACAGACACAAACAAATTTTTTACCAAAGATTTAACAACCTGCCCTTTTTGTTTAAATCCATTCTGAAGGAATTCAGAGCAACGGGATCAAGTTGAAACAGACCTTTACTCATGTTAAGGTTATTTGTAAGTTGAATTATAGCCGACTCAAGAATATTTCTATTAACAATGTTGCTAGAGTGAAACAAAACTGAAACATTATTCCAATCAATACAATGGGATAACTCTGACAAATGGACAAAAAGGGCACTGGACAACTGTCCCGTTCTAACGGAATATTGATGCTGTTTTACACGCGTTTGCAAATCCTTTCCCGTCTGACCTATGTAAAAGGAATCACATTGCTTACACCCAATTTTATAGATAATGCCTAAATTATTGGTAGGGCTATTTTTTACTATGATGTTTTTCACAATATTGTTATATGAAAAAACTACACTGATATCCAAAAGTTTAAGTACATTAGCAATGCCTAAGAAGCCCGGGAAAAATGGAAGTACTAAAATATTCTTTGACAAGGTGCGAGTGTTATTATTCACACGATAGAAGGTTCGTTTAGCCTTATTAAGACAAGATTCCATGAACGCAGATGGGTAACACAACTCACTTCCAATACCGTTGATATTTTCCAATTCGGCATCGATGTATTCAGGACTGGCGATCCTAAGAGCGCGGAGAAACATTGAGGAAAATATGGCCTTTTTAATAGGGGTGTCATGTCCAGAGTAAAAGTGTACGTAGGACAAATTGTTTGTTTTTTTCCGATAGATACTAAACTTAAAACCCGGGCTATCCCTATGAACACGCACATCCAAAAACGGGATTGAGTTGTCTTGTTCCACTTCTAAAGTAAATTTAATGGAGGGGACTTGGTCATTTAACTGAAGGAGGAAGTCATCCAGGTCACGATTCATGGGCCAGATACACAAAATATCGTCGACGTACCGCAACCAAGGGATGCCAACCCCCAGGATTCTCGGAATGTAAGTAATTTCAAAAAACTCCATATAAATATTGGAGAGAAGGGGCGACAAAGGGTTGCCCATGGCCATCCCAAAAACTTGTTGATAATGCTCGCCATTGAAAGTGAATTTACAATCCTTGATACAAAGCTTAATAAGCTCCAAAACAGTGTGTGCAGGTAATGGTAAATCATAATTATGTAATTCTCTGGCGAGAAAGTCAAGCATATCATCAATCGGAACTTTTGTGAACAATGAACAAACGTCGAAACTGATCAATCTATCGTTGGTATTAATGCGAACATTATTCAATTTTTCAGTGAGATCCATGGAATTTTTTACGTGTGAATCAGAGACAGTTCCAAGAATGGGGGACAAAACATTAACAAGCCATTTGGAGAGTTTATAGGTAATAGAGCCCACCGAGCTAATAATAGGGCGCATAGGGTTACCCGGTTTGTGGGTTTTAATAAGACCATAAAGATAAGGCAAAGCAGGTGAAGTGGACAAAAAAAGGGGAATTAAATCCTTATGATCTTTGAGAATGCGTTTCAAGCCACTATTGAAAGATTTGATGACATCATCCTGTGGGTTCTTCCTAAGTTTCACGTATGTGGCGGGGTCCTGAAGCAGCTCATTCATCTTTCCAATGTAATCCACTTTGTCCATAATGACTAAGGTGTTAGCCTTGTCTGCTTTAGTAATATGGAGCTCACTATCTTTTTTTAATTGTGAAAGGCTATTGCGGAAACGTTTAGGAAAGTTATCTTCGTGGTTTTATTCATCATAAATACTTTTCACGTGTCACTTTCGTGAAATAATTTTTCATATATATATATATGTAACAGTTTTTTGGCGCACACCTACAGGTCGCTACAATTGGTGTAGAACAATGGGGTTTTCACCATTCGATGCGTCTTTTTATTGTGCAGTGCCCATGCTAAAAAAAATTCTCTAACATAAATCCTTCCCCCCCTTTTAGGGGTACAGTTCTTCCCATTTCTTCATTTTTAATCATAATTTTTGCACAAAATGGGGGAGGGGTGGGGTAATGGGGGAGGGGGTGGGGTTAATGGGGAAACTCAGAAAAATAGATGCGATATATATATATGTAACAAAAAAAAAATTAAAGTAAATCCTTTGCAAGGTGCCAGCCCCCTTCAAAAAAAATTAAAGTAAATCCTTTGCAAGGTGCCAGCCCCCTTCCCCCCTTGGGGGTAATGGGGGAAGGGTGGGGGTAAATGGGGAGAGGGGTGGGGGAGGGGGTATTGGGGGAGAGGGGGGGGTAATGGGGGAGGGGGTGAGGTTAATGGGGAATCTAATATATTATTTCAGAAATGAAGCCTTATACAGGGTGTTTGAAAACTTTCTGTACAAATTGTAATGGGGGATAGGCAACACCAAGACAAACCCTTTTCGTCTATAAGTGTATGTCCGCTGACGTCACCATTCGGCGCGAGAGGGCGCCGCTGCAATTGGCTAAAAGTGAAGTGGGCTAGACTCGCGCTTGCCGCGGGCATTCTTAAATCGGACGTAGTACGCGTAACATGGAGCGCTTCACGACTACTGAGATGGCTGACATGCATATGGTGTATGGGGCTGCCAATGGAAACGGAAGAGCTGCTGTGAGGTTGTACCGACAGCGCTTCCCAAACAGACGTGTGCCAAACCACCAAACGTTTGCGCATTTGCATCGGCGACTGCGAGAAACTGGAACATTCCATGCAAACATGCATGACACTGGTCGGGAGAGAAACGTGCGCACTCCTGACATGGAAGAAGAAATCCTACGGCGATTTGAGGACAATCCAAGCGCAAGCACGCGAGGTGTTGCACGTATCCTCGGTGTGAACCACGACCTTGTCTGGAGAGTGTTGCACGAGCAGCAGTTACATCCGTTTCATCGTCAGAGAGTCCAGGCATTACAACCTCGGGATTACATTCTTCGTGTGGAATTCGCACGCTGGTTTCTGCAGCAGACAGCGGTGCAGCCTAATTTTCCGGCTTATGTGCTGTTCTCAGATGAGGCCTGTTTCACACGTGAGGGTGTGTTTAATATGCACAATTCTCATGTGTGGGCGCACGCAAATCCACATGCTACACGGGTGCATGCTCATCAAGAACGGTTCGCCGTCAATGTTTGGGCGGGTATCGTCCATGGCAAGTTGATTGGGCCGTACCTGCTACCTGCCCGACTCGACGTCAGGAGTGCGCACGTTTCTCTCCCGACCAGTGTCATGCATGTTTGCATGGAATGTTCCAGTTTCTCGCAGTCGCCGATGCAAATGCGCAAACGTTTGGTGGTTTGGCACACGTCTGTTTGGGAAGAGCTGTCGGTACAACCTCACAGCAGCTCTTCCGTTTCCATTGGCAGCCCCATACACCATATGCATGTCAGCCATCTCAGCAGTCGTGAAGCGCTCCATGTTACGCGTACTACGTCCGATTTAAGAATGCCCGCGGCAAGCGCGAGTCTAGCCCACTTCACCTTATAGCCAATTGCAGCGGCGCCCTCTCGCGCCGAATGGTGACGTCAGCGGACATACACTTATAGACGAAAAGGGTTTGTCTTGGTGTTGCCTATCCCCCATTACAATTTGTACAGAAAGTTTTCAAACACCCTGTATATATAGATATATATATATATATATATGTAACAGTTTCTTTGCGCACACCTACAGGTCGCTACAATTGGTGTAGAACAATGCGGTTTTCACCATTCGATGCGTCTCTTTATTGTGCAGTACCCATGCTAAAAAAAATTCCCTAACATAAATCCTGCCCCCCCTTTTAGGGGTAGAGTTCTTCCCATGCCTGTACACGCATTTTTTTAATTTTTCATTTTTAATCATAATTTTGGCACAAAATAAGTCAATATTTACTAAACATTTAATATCATTCGATTCACAAAAGATTTTTCGATTCACAAAAGATTTCTTTATCGATTCAATACAAAAAGTTACATAATTAAAACGGGCAATTTAAATAAACACGAGAATAGAATAGAATAGAATAGAATAACCTTTATTAATAATAAAATAAATACAGTAGTCTTTTTACAACTTACAATTTTTACAATGACATAAATAATTGTGAAGCTCGACTATTTATTTTTTTTTATTTTTAATTTGGCCCTTAAGCTTTAGGCTTTACTGGGCTGACGAGTTTAAAGTTAAATGAGCCACACTCGAAATTATTTACCGTGACTTTTGTGCGTTTTATTACTGTGGCTTTTGTACAAATAATTTTACGAATACACAAACAATTTGATAGGATATTGATTTATCATTCTATTTTTTAGTTGTCATAGAAATACGTTAATTAAGTTATCTGATTAGATGCGCTTTTATAGTTGAAGATCATTTTTAGAAAATTATTTATTTTCCCCACTTTAAAATATTACAAAATTTCTATTAGGTATCCTAATATCATTATGCCTGTCGCTGTAAGTAAGAAAAAACAATAATAATAATAATAATAAAAAGACGTGTGTGTGTGTGTGTGTGTTCCAGCCATCAGCCATACCTCCAAAATGGAAGCAGTTACAAACATGAAACTTCACACACATATTGATTATGTCCCGAGGTTGTGCACGTGGGTGTTAATAAATTAAATAATTAATTTTAAAACATTAAATGACGTCATCAAGATCATTACGAAACCTATGGTAAAATTATTGAATACCCGGTTAGGTTCATTGAATGCCAGGTTAGGTCATCTGTACGCCCTTGACGATTGGTTAGGTTAAGTCGTGATATTTTCGTTAGCTTTAACGAAAATATCATGACTTAACCTAACCAATCGTCAAGGGTGTACAATTAACCTAACTGGGCATTCAATTAACGTACCCGGGCATTCAATTAATCTAATCGGGCATTCAGTTGACCTAACCGGCCATTTAATTAACCTAATCGGGCATTCAGTTGACCTAACTGGGCATTCAATTAACCTAACTGGGCATTCAGTTTACCTAACCGGGCATATATATATTATATATATATATATATAGCGTTCAACATCCACCCCGGCAACGCCGGGTTGCTCCGCTATTATTGAATACCGGGTTAGGTTCATTGAATGCCAGGTTAGGTCATCTGTACGCCCTTGACGATTGGTTAGGTTAAGTCGTGATATTTTCGTTGGCTTTAACGAAAATATCATGACTTAACCTAACCAATCTTCAAGGGTGTACAATTAACCTAACCGGACATTCAATTAACGTACCGGGCATTCAATTAATCTAATCGGGCATTCAGTTGACCTAACCGGCCATTTAATTAACCTAATCGGGCATTCAGTTGACCTAACTGGGTGTACAATTAATCTAACCGGACATTCAATTAACGTACCCGGGCATTCAATTAATCTAATCGGGCATTCAGTTGACCTAACCGGCCATTTAATTAACCTAATCGGGCATTCAGTTGACCTAACTGGGCATTCAATTAACCTAAACGGGCATTCAGTTTACCTAACCGGGCATATATATATAGTGTTCAACATCCCCCCCAGCAACGCCGAGTTGCTCCGCTATTATTCAATACCCAGGTTAGGTTCATTGAATGCCAGGTTAGGTCATCTGTACGCCCTTGACGATTGGTTAGGTTAAGTCGTGATATTTTCGTTGGCTTTAACGAAAATATCATGACTTAACCTAACCAATCGTCAAGGGTGTACAATTAACGTACCCGGGCATTCAATTAATCTAATCGGGCATTCAGTTGACCTAACCGGCCATTTAATTAACCTAATCGGGCATCATTACTATTATAATTTAGCAAAAATGTGTCTGCCTGTCTGTCCGCAGAAAAAACTTTTACGTTTCTGAGCCGATTTCGACCAAACTTCGTATGGTGGATGGTGGTGATGAGTAATGAACGAAAATATATGTGTGACCAGCCCCCCACCCCCACCAATTACTGGGCTCGAGGGCCCCCAGCACCGCGATAAAACTGTAGAAAAGAACGCAGCAATGAAAATCTTGAGCTTCACATTGTGTCAATATTTGTGAAGCTTAAGATTTTCATGACTATAATTTTATTGACCAAATAATTGAACCCCCAGTAATTAGGGGTCTTCGACCCCCCAATTATTGTCGGTTCAATTATTTGGTCAATAAAACTATGGAAAAGAACGCAGTCATGAAAATCTTGAGCTTCACATCCGAGTTCATCGTATCAAGATTTTTGAAGTTTTAGATTTTCATGGCTGCGTTCTTTTCTGTAGTTTTATTGACCGAATAATTGGTTCGCCAGTAATTGGAAGGCCACAGGCACCCCAATTACTGAGGCCCAAGGTGAGAGGAATGGGAACGATATCCAGATAAAGGGCTATTGATATTCAAAATAAAATACGCCGTAGGCCCACAATTCGGTTTGGGTCGAAGGTCCAAGCATCGCAGATTTAGCAAAATCGGCGCGTAGCGCCGATCTTTTGCTAGTATGGTACTAATTGTAATGTACTGACCCCCAAACACGCCAACCTCAAAATTTTCAGATCCCATTACAGAGGTAAGAAACTTGATAAAAGATTTACACTCTCCAACCCCAAATATTTTTCTCTGTGGTGATTTTAATTTCCCATTCATGAAATATAAAAGGATAGGAAAAAATATATGTATACACCAGGACAAGGGGGGCACACAAGAAGACCAGGAGCAGGTAAAAATGCTACTAGCTCTAGCTGATGAATTTATGTTAACGCAAGAAATAACAGAAAACACAAGAAAAAACAACTGCCTAGATTTGGTATTCACAAACAACAGTAATCTAATTCATAATGTAGAAATATCCCCAACTATGATATCAGATCACAACATCATTGAAATAACAACTAATATAAAGGCAACAGAAAAGGAAAGAACACGCACAACAGAAAGAAGTACAGTAAATTCGAAATTTTTAATTTTCACTCCAAAGCTAAAAACTGGGAAGATGTGACATCCAGCATGGAAGTAATAGATTGGAAAACCATTTTCGAGACCAAGAGGAGAAGACGTTAGAAATTGTGGAAAAACATGTCCCAAAGATACAACAAAGAGGAAAGAGAAGCAGGTTCGAGAGACAAAAGATGGCATTGTTTCGAAAGAGAAAAAGAGTGACTACAAAATTAAGTAATTGTAAAGATAACAACATCAGAAAAATATTAAATGATAAACTGCAAAGTATCGATGTCGTCATACAGGAACTAATCGAGAAGCATACAGAAAAAGAAGAAGACGACGCTATAGAAGCGATAAAGGCTAACTCAAAGTACTTCTATAATTTCGCGAAAAGAAAGTCGAAAACCACCCATGCGATTATCGGACCTTTAAAAATTGAGAACAGTGCTTTATCTGATGATCTTACAGAAGTATCTGAAATATTAAGAGCTCAGTACGAATCATCTTTCAGTATCCCAAAAACTGACAAATTGATATGCGATAGAAACGCATTCTTTGAAGAAGAACCACAAGGGGAAAGTATAACGGATTTCGACTTTACGACAGATGATATTACACAAGCAATAGGGAAACTAAAAACACACTCAGCGGCAGGACCGGATAAATGGAATGCCACACTGATCAAAAGCTGTAAGAATGCAATCGCTGAGCCCCTATACTGGATATGGAGACGATCATTAGACACGGGAGAAATACCGGGCATCCTGAAGAGCGCGAACATAGTCCCAACATATAAAGGAGGAGATCGATCCAAGGCCAAAAACTATAGGCCAGTATCGCTTACATCTCATCTCACTAAAATATTTGAAAGAATAGTTAGACAGAAAATCTATGACTTTTTGGAAATTCAGAAAAAATTCAATGATAACCAACACGGGTTTCGGTCAGGCAGATCATGCCTATCACAACTAATGGAACACTACAACAACATTATTGATTCACTGGAAAGTAATGAAAACTATGATGTACTATACACAGACTTTGCTAAAGCGTTCGACAAGTGTGACCACGGAATCATAATACATAAACTGAAATATATGGGAATAACAGGAAAAGTAGGGAAATGGATATATAATTTCCTTAGTGAGCGGAGGCAAGTCGTTAGAGTACAAGGAGTATCTTCATCAGAATCAGAGGTCCTCAGCTCGGTACCACAAGGAACAGTATTAGCTCCACTACTCTTCATAATCATGCTAACTGACATAGATGAGGACGTTACCAAAGACAGCACAGTAACATCCTTTGCGGATGACGCAAAGATCAGTAGAAAAATAAGAAACCCAGAAGACATAGGATCTCTACAAACCGACATAAACAAAATCTACAAGTGGACTGAAGACAACAGTATGAAGTTTAACACCGAGAAATTTCAGCTATTACGGTACGGAAAAAGAGAAGACCTAAAGTCCATGAAATATTATACTCCAAATGGACAGGAAATTCAGAGAAATTCCAGAGCAAAAGATTTAGGGGTTGTAATGACAGATGATGCGAAATTTGAAACACAAAATAAGATAGCAGTAAACAGAGCAAAGAAAATAACGGGTCAGATATTGAGAACCTTTAAACGAAGGGATAGGAATGTAATGATTCCTTTACTGAAAACCCTGATAATACCCAAATTGGAATACTGCTCGGTCCTAACATCCCCATATAAAAAAGAAGACATTAGACAGCTGGAGGGGATCCAAAGAAGCTTCACAGCCAAGATCAATGGGTGCAAAGAACTAAATTACTGGGAAAGGTTACGAGAACTAGACCTATATTCACTGGTAAGGAGAAGAGAGAGATACACCATTATTTACACTTGGAAAATAATGGAGAAACTGGTCCCTAATCTTACTCTGAATCCCGTAACTCCCCAAACAACGGTGGAAAGTAGAAGCGGTAGACTGTGTCGTATTCCCAAATTGAAGGCGAGACAACATGCTTAACCCTGAAAGAAAATAGTTTTGTAGTGAGAGGACCAAAACTGTTTAATCAGTTGCCCAAAGACCTAAAAAACACGAAGGGAGTTGCAGTGGAAATCTTCAAAAGAAGACTAGACGCCTGGCTCAGAACAATCCCCGATGAGCCAGGCGTACCTGGCTATGTGAGGTGGAGAGCGCAAGAATCCAACTCACTACTTCACCAGGCCAACTCGAGAGGAGGGGCGACAGGCTTGACCTTCGCGAAATGAGAAATCGTTGCGCGGAACCTTTGTAAGGTAAGGTAAGGTTATATATATATATATATGCTGCAAACCCACAAGGAAAAAGAAAAACGATTCCAAGGCCTTTCGTGTATTCAAAGCTACACCTCGTCAGGGAATGAAGATAAAAGGCGAGATGCCCATAAATATATACAACGTACAGGAAAAACAAAACAATTAGCACATACTTAACAAGGGTTAATGAGAGGCAAAAGAAATTTTAACATGATATCGTCAATTTCATACGTCCCCGAACTGTTATTGAAATTGTTTTTAAAATGAATAAATGCACATTCTAGAATATTTCGTTCTATTATATCTCTGTTTTTAACAAGCGCTTTAGAACTATCCCACTTGACGCTATGGTTACATCTATACATATGGTTAAATAAAGCATTGGAAGTATTAGCTGTTCTTCAAGCATATTTATGCTGTTTTACAGCTCGAAAACTGCAACACACAAAACGCCTTCTGCTGTGCGGACGCCATTTTCACACTGACTGTTTGTTGCTAGGCTAGGCCACGGCGTGACTTTGGAGCCCTCTCGCGGTGATCTTGTAAAACTCAGAGATTTCCTCTTTCATGTGGTGTATGCCCAGTTGATGCACGGTTGATAGGTACGGAAGTATTCTCAGTTGAAATCGGATGAATCATTTTAAATAGCCCTGTATAAGACCAAACCACCCCACTGCCTATCCATTCTCTGTTAAATATATATTGTATAACTATTTAACTCATACTATGCTCTAGTGTCATTGAATACTGCATAGTAATCCAAGCCTCACTAATAAAGTCTATATCCAGATTTTCACTAATCATATAACTAAATATTTCATTTTTCTTATTTCTGAGACTCTGTGCATTTGTATAAAAAGACTTCAATCACTCAGTTTAACTGGTTCACTACTTTTGGCTAGATATCTGATATGGCGATATGCCTACGCCTGACGTAATCTGTATTTAAGACCTTAACAGTATTAATTTTACATATACCCTGATGCTTTATGCCCTCTGTTGATCCCGAGTTATCTTTCAAAACCCCAAAACATTGGAGTTTGATCTAAAGTTACCTTTGATCTAAAGTTATCTTTCAAAACCCCAAAACATTGTCCTCTAAAGTCTCCCATATAAAGCGGTCCCCTTTCTACTAAGCTATAATCACACAACTCTATGAATTCAACTCCTTCGCTCCACAGCATCTTTACTTTATCATTTAAGGTTAAAATTCTGCTTGTAAATTCCATGCTTACCCCAACCCTTAGTAAAATGCCCACTATGTAACACTTGCTCTGTCTATTTTTTAAAGTTTCTATCAATTCTCTGTACCTATATTTAACTACTTTTTAATTTTTGTCCAACTTAAATCTACCATCTTTATCCTTGCTTGTAAACTCATCTATACCTACATGAATTATAATTTTATTTCGCCTTTCAGGCAACTTCTTCACTACTTCATTGATTTTAGAAATATTAACCACCTTTTTCTTGTCCTGTAGTGTTTTCAGGTTCTTGGTTTGCAGCTTCTTCCTGATGAGCCTCCATACGAGTAACAAATGGAGAAAGTCTTCCCTTCTTTGTTTGTTTTGTCTCTTTTACACACAGTTTCTTTGCGGTAACTTTCCAAAAGGAGTCTCTTTCCGAGTAAATGAAACGTTGTGTTTCGAGTCGAGCACTGTCAAAGAGACAAACCTAAAAGCATCACTCGATTGAATCAAGCAAGAAGCCAAAGAATCTCTTTTTTTTTTAACAGAATTCATTTGCACTTTCGGAAAAGATTAATCCTACAAGCGTACGAGTATGACACAATGACACTCGCTGAAAAAGAGACACATCATTCTTCCAGCGGGATAAGAATTTCTTGTTCTTTTTAATGAGTGGCGGTTGCACCATGTGACGTCAGTGATGAACAGTCTGAGTTTTTATACCAAACATTTTTGCCTGACTTAAAAGCTGGAGAGGGAATAGCTCTGCTAAAATATAAAAGGTTTTATCCCATGAAATGGTCCTGCTGCAAAAGTACAATGATTTATAAATCTTTGTAGAATTTATGATCCACATTATTTACACCTAACTCATATAATATTATTGAAAAAAAACCATAAAAATAATGTTCATTCACTTTTATTTCAGTGAATGAATTGGATAATAAAATATGACCTAATGTGCATTCCCAGCATATAAATTTATGTGCAAAACTAAAAATTTCTATATTCATATCAAAACCCAAAAATAAAAAAAGAGACGAATTTTAAAAATAGTGCACACTTTGATGCTAAAGCTGAAATTCTATAATTTAAAACTAATTAACTATCGAGAAAATGCATTTTATTATTCTCATAAAATTATTTGCGTGTGTATAATAGAACTGAGCTTTAGATTTGGGTCAAAACAACGCCATAATTTATATTTATTCTACACTTACTATACTGTAGTTTTATGGTCTTTCCAATACAAGATAAATAGCAATAATTAATTAAAGAATAAATTGTTCACAGTTGGTAATCAAGCGTACTAACTAACGAATCTCCAGAACAGGATTTGTACTTAAAGTTAACATTTACTGTACATAGGATTTAGTGACATATATATTTATATATATTTATATATATATACACACACGAGGGACGGTCAGAAAATAAATTTACACGGCGTATAATTTCGTAACTAAAGGACCTACATTGATTATGTTGGTATCAGGTGAATTCGTTAATCATTGTTGGCAACACTGCACGTCCATTCGGTTGCCATCTACCGTACATTGGTTATATAAGTCAGTTGAACATGTCGGCTCGACTGGAGCAGTGCCCTGTCCTACGGAGCAGTCCAGGATGTTTACGTTTAATGGCCGCTCGTAAACGTTCCAGTGTTGAGCAATATGCAGCTGCATTGGTTGCTTTGCCTTTTTGCGTGAAGTCTGCGATCAAAACGCCTTTGTGGTCCCAAAACACGGTAATAATCACTTTGCCAGCGGACCTCACAATCTTGAACTTCTTTGGTCGCGGGGACCCAGGGTGTTTCCATTCCATGCTGGCACGTTTTGTTTCCGAAGTAGTGATGAACCCATGTCTCGTCTCCTGTGACAATGCGCTCGAGAAATTCTTGACCACTGACAGACTCGGAATATCGTTGCAGAAATGACAGGGCACTGTTCCAGTCAAGCCGCCATGTTCAACTGATTCATATAACCAATGTACGGTACATGGCAGCCGAATCGACGTGCAGTGTTGTCAACAATGATTAACGAATTCACCTGATACAAACATAATCAATGTTGGTCTTTTGGTTACGAAATTATACGCCGTGTAAACTTATTGTCCGACCGCCCCTCATATTATTTCTTTAAATTGTTATTCCTGCTAAAAATGTTTATCTTTTTATTATTCATATTGTGGATCTCAGCTGTAGTAAAATTCTATTCAGTCTTATTTCATAAAGTAATTTTAATTGTTTCCAAATCAGTTCAGCACTATATATATTTAAACTTTGATTATTAAACAAAGCACTATGGCTTTTAGGCAAAAAATAAGGTATCATATATATATATATATAACGTAAAGAACGACGGTTGTACAGGAGAATATTCCGCGCAAGATGAGAAGGAGAGAACGAAACAAATGAAAAAATGAGGTAACCACCCGGGAATCGAACCCGGGATCTTCCGATTGCCGGTCAGATATGATAACCATTACACCACGGGCCTCACTCAATCAAATGCCGTAATTCCTCTACATACGCGCAGAAACCAATGCCCCAAGGGGGCACCTCCCGCATGCCGTACATTATATACATTTAAACTGCAAACACGCAGTATAATTAACGTAAAGAACGACGCTTGTATAGGAGAATATTCCGCGCAAGATGAGAAGGAGAGAACGAAACAAATGAAAAAATGAGGTAACCACCCGTTAATCGAACCCGGGATCTTCGTTCTCTCCTTCTCATCTTGCGCGGAATATTCTCCTATACAAGCGTCGTTCTTTACGTTAATTATACTGCGTGTTTGCAGTTTAAATATATATATATATATATATATATATATATACACACACACACACACACACACACACACACACACAGTGTGTGTATATATATATATATATATATATATATAAAAGCACGACAAGGGACCTCCTCAACCCTGAAGGAAAATAGCTTGGTTGTCAGGGGGCCAAGACTTTTCAACCAGCTTTCTAAGGACCTCAGAAACGTAACGGGGGTCAAAGTTGAAGTCTTCAAGAAAAGACTGGATGCTTGGCTCAGGACAGTACCAGATGAGCCGGGCGTGTCTGGCTATGTACGGTGGAGAGCGCAAGAAAGTAACTCGCTCCTCCACCAGGCCAGACCTAGAGGCGGGGCCACCAGCTTGACCTCCGTGTGAAGAGAGACCAACACACGAAACAACATAAGGTAAGGTAAGGTAAGGTATATATATATATTAGTGGTGTACCGATTAATCGGCAGCGGCATCGACCAAATTTAGTAGATTTCTCTCACCGATTCGTTGAGATTTTAAAATTTTCATTACCAAACAAAATCTATATTTATAGAAAACTGAACATGCAAAAAACACTATTTATGATAACACTGTGTAACACTGATTCTGTTTATATAGAATTTTTTATGTTTTTAAATGCATTTGTGGGCGCTGAGTCCAAATCTGGCCTTGGTTTGTGTGTATCATCAATGGTTTCAGAGATAATCCATTTTTCATGTTTTACCAGTATAATGTTATTATGGGCGCAGCAATATCAGAATAATCAGGAATTGTTGAGAACAATCTGGATGTTCGTTGACAGTTTCTTGCTCTAGAAATTGCCCGAAACTTCCACTGTGCTATATAAAGAAGAGCGTAGAGTCTGAGAAGTCAGTAAGTGTGAGCACACAAAGAAAGCAGGTTGTTTGTCTGATGGTTACCAGCACTGAGGTACTGTGTTTCTGTGCTTCTCTGTGCTGCCGATTTGAGTGTTAGCGATCCTTTTTTATTGCGAACATTATTTCAGTGTTGTGAATACATCTTTTTTCTGGAATCTGTAATCTGTTGCAGATTTAATAACTCTTCTCTCTATATCTGCAGGTTATGATTAATGTAGTACAGTTTGGTAAAGAGAATGGCAACTAGAGCTTGTAAACACTCGCCGGATATATTCTGCTACGTTTGTGGGTATTACATAGGCCCCAAGCAAGTATCGCACAAGATTGTGAAAGGCACCAAGTTCTGGATCGCGTATCGGCTCTATTTTGGTATGCCTATGGGTGACCAAGATAAGCCCTGGGCACCCCATGTGATCTGTGGAAGCTGCCGCTCCACACTTGAAGGGTGGCTGCGGGGAGTACGCAAGGCAATGCCCTTTGCGGTACCCAGAATATGGAGAGAACCAAAGCGCCACCACGACGATTGCTACTACTGCATGGTAGATGTTTCTAAGTACAAGAAAGTTAAAGGAAGGCAGACTCTTCAGTATCCAAGCATAGCGTCGTCCATAGCTCCTGTACCACATGGCGAAGGTCTTCCAATACCACGTCCACAAGAACAGGTATCTATCCATTACTTTACCTTCTGTATTTACAGACTGTGGGTCATTATGTGTCGATTTTTCTTTGTGCTGATGCTCTTCTACATATATAGCTATGCCTATATTTTGTTTCTTTGCTTTTCAGGTTGAAAAAGGATACAGCTAGCTCATCCGAGATGTCGGCTGGTGAGGACAGTCATGATGAAGAATATACAGTAACTTACAGTACAAACCCTCACTTTCCAAATCAGAGGGAATTGGACGACTTAATTAGAGATTTGGGTCTGAAGAAATCAGGGTCTGAGCTTCTGACCTCCAGACTCAAAGAGTGAAATTTGCTTGGAGAAGACTGCAAGAGCGCTGTATACCGAAAGCGGCATGAAGAGTTTGCAAGGTTCTACGATGTCAATGGTTCTCTCTGTTATTGCAGCGAGGTTAATGGTCTATTTACAGCTATTGGGTTAACACATATACCCTCAGAGTGGCGCGTCAATTCAACTCGGAGTTTAAAAGCTGACCTACTCCACAATGGGAACAAATATCCATCTATACCAGTTGCACATTCTGTTCAAATGAAAGAGGACTATGAAAATGTCAAACAACTGTTCACTCAAATCAGGTATGAACAATATAACTGGGACGTGTGTGGTGATTTCAAAATGATTGGTTTCCTGTTAGGTTCACAAGGAGGGTTTACTAAATATTCATGTTTTCTTTGCCTGTGGGATAGCAGGGCTTCAACTGAGCACTATAAAACAGTTCAGTGGCCTCCACGTGAAGGACTGCAACCAGGAAAGTACAATGTACTCAGGGAACCTCTTGTGAAGCCTGACATAGTTCTGCTACCACCTCTCCATATTAAGTTAGGTCTAATTAAGGAGTTTGTAACTGCGTTAGATTTTGAAGGGGAAGTTTTCCAACAGATTTTAAAATTTTAAAAAATAAATTTAAAAAAATTAAATTTAAAAAATTAAATTTTAAAAATGATTCGTCTTCACCTTCCTTCAAAAAAAAAGGGAATCAGCCTCGCATTCCTCTTTGGGGAGAAAAAAAAATTTCGTTTTCACCTTCATTCAAAAAAAGGATTCTTCACCTTCCTTCAAAAGAGAAAAAAATTTAAGAAAGGATTCATCCTCGCCTACCTCCAAGAGCTTCGTCATAACCTTCTTTCACGAGAAAAATCTTCCTGTGGGGTTCTTTCAAGGTTTATCGAAACAGACAAACAGACAAAATCAGACAAACAAATATTCGAGTACTTTTTGTTCCATCGTATTCGTTCCCCCCGATAGCTCCAATACCATATTATCTTTTCAAGTGTATTATCGGTTTCGTAATTGCATACATCACAAATTAGAAACTCAGACTAAACATGTTTTAAATCAATAACATTTCCTTTGATTAATATTTGCATTATATGAAGTTAATGAAAAAAGTTGAATAATTTAAATTAAAACATTTTATTTTCAATTATAGGGGTAACTTTTGCTTATCCAAATTAAATTTCATTATTCTACATTAATATGAAATGAAACGAACTGAAAAGGCTTATAGGCAGACTATACCCCATATGATAAAATTATTAAGCTACAATATGTAGTTTAGCCATCATAATTATTAATATTTATCCTCAATCACCATCTTAAACAGTATTATTTGACTATATATATATATAAATTTCACAATTTAGCACGTGAAACGAGTGGATGTTGCAGATATATATATATATATATATATATATATATATATATATATATATATATATATACCGTAAATATATACTGTATATTTGATAAGTTTACTGATTCAATGTAAAATAGCTGCATATTTCTTTCTTAAGTACATTGATTATATTCGGCATCTCAGTTCACATTCTTGCCAGATTTTCCATGCTAGTTAATTAATAGTATTCAATTAATACGTATGTAATTTTTCTAGTAATTTAACTGTAACGAGAAGTAGTTAATTATTATTGTTACCAACTTTTGGCTATAAACTACACAGGTCTGCGAATGAGAAATTTGTAAGAGCAGTTTTCTTACTATTAGTTGATTTTATATAAATCAATTATTCTGATTTCGAATAAGGCATGCATTTTTCTATCACGTAAGGAATTTCTGCAATCTGGAAGGGAGATGCAGTTACATAAATAAATATTATTTATTTCAATTTACATTAGGAATCTATTTCGTTTTGCTATGCTAATTACAAATGCAAACAACTTTAAAGAGAAAGAACGCTATCTAAATTAACCACATATACGTCTTATCTAGTTTTCTTGCGGCCTATGCAATGCACCTTTTCTTTTATGTAATAATTCTGTAGCACCCATTTCAACATCCAACAGTAAACATTCGTCGTGCTGACGTCACACCTTCATTGATATCTCAGTAGTTTTTAATCAAAATTAAAATGAATCAGTTTTAATGAAAACTACTTACATGTGTAATATGAAATATGACATTTTGTGAAATTCTGTACGTAATGTCGAAAAACTAATATTACTTCCGGAATCAGCATGCAGAATTACTATACAGGTAATACAATATTTCGAGCAACAAAAACATCTACTAGTCATCATTATGCATTCACATTCAGAGATAGCCGCAAACATTCCTCCTAATGTTTCAAATGTAAATTTAATTTCAAAGCGCCTTATCATGTAACATTGGAGGATATATTTTAAATATTTTTACTCGAAATGAAAATCATTGATTTATTCTACGGCCGTTAATCATTTATAACACGAATTTCATTGCACGTGAATTTAAAACAGAAGCGTATTTATAATGCAGATTGTGTAGACGAAAACACGAAGTATAATATCTCTATAAGTACACGATTATTTTAAAATTATTGAAATATGCAAGATCGAAAATTGATCAATTCATCATTCTCATTTATAATAGTGTTACACTAAATTCTGCAAAAGCCGTTTTCTATGCACATTACAATACAGAAAACGGTATTTTGGCTAATGAGATGGATAGCAGCAAAATAAATATATTTGTTTAGGATCATTCTATAATTTTAAAATACTACTTGTAAGCGGTTAGTTTCACTGGATAATATTAATTTCTTTTCATTAGATTACTAATACCCGTTTTCAGCAACTTTCCGGAATTATACAAACCGATAGGAATTGTGAAATTCCCATGACGTTATATTACATTATAATACGCTATAATACGTTTCAAAACGTCTGGAATATGAGTTGCTGGATATATATATTTGTACATTGAAGGAAGAGCCCTTAATTTATCGTTGCAAAGATACATGATTGCATGTATAAAAAGCATTCGTTTTTCTCATTAACAAACCACGAGTTCTGTTGGTAACATTAAACAAATTGCATAATGAAATACACACCGAATTGAAATTATGGCGAAATACGGCAACTATCTATGCATTTGCAACACAGCGAGATGCAACTATTTAAGTCCATACTCTAGTCGAAATCATCGCTCTTCATGCAATCTTTGCAGCGGAAAGTTTGTTAACACTTCACCTCCTTTACCAGCTTGTAAGTATTTTAAAGCATTATTTTTAAGGATAGGCTTTGAGTGAAATTCATTCTCGGTGTTCGACTCCTTTCGGTTCACGAATAAAATATATATATATATATATATATATATATATATATATATATATATATATATATATATTATGTTGCATTTATCAGTTATCTACAAAATATCGATCTATGTTTAGACTAATAATTTGGTTATTACATAATACTACGATACCGTGATACATAAAAATTTCTAGTTTCTCGTCAACAAAGAGTCCTCCGGAGTTTAGAAACGGATTCAATTTAGAGAAATTAAAAACTTGTAATGTTCTAACCCACAACACATTGAATGTTAATTTGGGACTATTTACAATAAGCCGTCTTAATTTCGCATCTATCGTTTTAAATAAGCCGCAGGTATTTTCTGCAGCTAAATTATTACGGTTTCAACCTCCAGAACCTATGGTAGGTTTGCAAAAATAGAAATCTGATCAATCTGTATGTTCGTGACAATGTAATTTAAAGAATATTAGCTAAGAATTTGCAAGTTAACTGTATAAAGCAATAAAATAAATTTTATATTATGAAAATTTCTGCATGATACTCAACCATTTTTTAAAATCTATATACAGTATATAACCAGTCGTAGCTAAGAGAACGAGACATGATGAGCAATGTGGGCATACGTTTAGAGCATTTTTAATTTTCGTCACTAATACTGAAAAGCTAAAAATAAGAAATGTAAATGAAAATGAAAAGGCTTATTGGCAGACTATAGACCATATGACAAATATTATTAATACAATGACAGTTCATATACTAAGGATAGAAATATATACAGTTGATTAGAAATAATACTGTAATGTCGAAGTTAAGTGGAGCTACAGACAGACGTTTTCGTACCAAGAAGTCCATAGCTTAGACTCACTAGAGGATAAATGGCAGGACTCATGGAGAGCTTGGATAAGGGGTGGTGATTCTTTGCAATAGACTGTAGTCTTGTTACCTGCGGGAAGCTCGGGACATTACGGGTAGCAAACATTTGCGAAGCTGAGCATCTCGGGGTTAATTTATGTTGATTTCATGTCAATATCAGCATGCTTCACAGCCCTTTCAGTCATTGTGACCTTAGATCGTACCAGAACTATGGTCTTGACAAAGCACAATGTGTTAAATTTAAATATTGATTTATTGTTATTATTACATATATATGTACACGTGTTAAGAGTATTTTAATTAAATATAATGATTTCAATTCCCTTCGTAATAAAAACATCTGACAACTCTACCCCAATCTTGCTATATATTTCTCTCAGTAATTGTTTTCAGGTTAGTTGTTAAGTTTAACTTTCTTTTAACGACTATTAGTTGCTACTAATCTTCTTTATTATTATTATCATATATATATATTATATTATATATATAATATATATTCCAAATAAGTAGGTTCCGGTAAAAAAACTTTCTTAATAGAAGCAATTAAAGAAAACGGGATGTTGAGTTTGTGGGAGTTGGTATTTTTAAATAGATTCAGTGGGAAATAGGTACTGAAAGTTGAGAGATTTTTCATTAAGAACCTTTCTAGTTGTAGTCATTGTTATCGCCTATTCACATTACTTTAATTATCATTTCTCTAATTTATCGACTGTTCACAATTCCTCATAATTCTCATAATAAACGTATTTGTTTTCACTTTTCATTTACATCAATCACACAGAATGTACATGCTTATTGTTTTTGTCACTAGCTGTACCAAACATGTCTTTACAAACTGAAGCGTACCGTTATACAACGTTTAAAATGTTATAATTTAATACTTTGATATCAGATCTCGTATAAAAAACATCATTTTCTGTACAAATGGCCACAAAAATACTTTCAATCCTAATATATGTACGTATAGTATGCAACATACGCTTCTCCAACTGTATTAAAAACGTAAAACTGAAAGTTGTATCATCACGCGATCTTCGATTCTGCAATGACGTAAGTGAGCCTTAACATTTAATTTAAAATTATTTAACAGATCATTCGAGGGAACTGTACATCGATCTCATTATAACTTCTGACTCATAATAACCCGCTATGCATATTTACACGAGTCGAATTTAAATATATATATAAGGAGTTTGTATGTGGCATTCCAACAGAAGACAGGAAGTGTCTGAACCCTGTTTCTCCCATCACTGTCCTCCTCACCTGGCCTTTTAACATGTCTCGTCTACCTATGAGCAGTCTTGCATACTCTCAAACACGCGCTTCTCACTATATTCCTTACTACACATGCATGCATCTTACACACTACACAGTCTTTTCAAAAAGGTGTAATTTCAGTAGCCTCGGAGATTCGCGATTGGCCCCTCCTTCCTGCCTGCATTGTATATATTACCAAGCAAGTCTCTCTACAGTTTACAGGTTTCCTCATTGTCTAAAATTTATAAAGTTCTCTCTTATTGCTTTCCTTATTGCACCGGACATCACAGCCGATTTTTAATTGATATTTAAGTATTATGTTGAGCAACATAGCTAGATAACCCCAGCCACAGCCTAGTTTCTTAGCATAATCATGAAACAAGATTTTATATATATGTATATATACATATATATGTATAGAAACGACGTAAGTATAGAGGAGTGTTCTGCACACGAGGAAGAGAAATAACGAACAAATGAAAAATGAGGTAACCGCCCGGGAATCGAACCCAGGATCTTCCGATTGCCGGTCAGATATGCTATCCACTACACCACGGGCCTCGATCAGTCAGAAGTCGTAATTCTCCTACATAGGGCAGAAACCAATGCCTTGAGAGGGCACTCTCGCAAATCGTGAATATGTACATTTAACTGCAATGACCACGCAGTATATTAATGTATAGAAACGACGTAAGTATAGAGGAGTGTTCTGCACACGACGAAGAGAAATAACGAACAAATGAAAAATGTAGTAATCGCCCGGGAATCGAACCCAGGATCTTCCTATTGCCGGTCAGATATGCTATCCACTAAACCACGGGCCTCGATCAGTCAAAAGTCGTAATTCTCCTACATAGGGCAGAAACCAATGCTTTGAGAGGGCACCCTCGCAAATCGTGAATATGTACATTTAACTGCAATGACCACGCAGTATATTAATGTATAGAAACGACGTAAGTATTGAGGAGTGTTCTGCACACGAGGAAGAGAAATAACGAACAAATGAAAAATGAGTTAACCGCCCTGGAATCAAACCCGTGGTGTAGTGGATAGCATATCTGACCGGCAATCGGAAGATCCTGGGTTCGATTCCCGGGCGGTTACCTCATTTTTCATTTGTTCGTTATTTATCTTCCTCGTGTGCAGAACACTCCTCTATACTTACGTCGTTTCTATACATTAATATACTGCGTGGTCATTGCAGTTAAATGTGTGTATATATATATATATATATATATATATATATATATATATATATATATATATATATATATATACGGCAAATGTAGTTTGAAGATTTATTTCATCTCACGACTGACTATAATTATACACTTTAGATGAGTTTGCAAATTGCCTATATTTAGACAAAAAGTATTAGGTCTTACGCTAATTTCATGTCAATATCAGCATGCTTCACTGCCCTTTCAGTCATTGTGACCTTAGATCGTACCAGAACTATGGTCTTGACAAAGCGCAATGTGTTAAATTTACCAAACAAGGATAACCTATGTTCAGGACTCTAGACGTTTCCATAGTCAACATCAACTAAACCTATTTGCTCGTACCTTTCTTTATGTACATGCAATAGCATCAATTGGTTAAGCTTTCTCTGAGTCGTGTTTGAACTCAGATAAGTTTTAATACGCACGATATTACTAAACGAGCGTTCACCACACGTAATGGTGGCAGGCATCACTATAATTAACTTTGCTTACGTAATCACAGCATAATTAGAGAGTGTAACTTCATTCTAGAACTCAGACTTCCTTCCTGCAAGACCACATACACATCTAACAACCTTCAGTATGAACTTTGTGTTCACGATTCCCTTGAGCAGTTAATCCTACGTAATGAAGTTACACACGTGCAATCACTGACACCTGAGCAGTAATTTCTTTTCTCCTCTGTGATTACGTAAGCAAAGTTAATTATAGTGATGCCTGCCACCATTACGTGTGGTGAACGCTCGTTTCGTAATATCGTGCGTATTAAAACTTATCTGAGTTCAAACACGACTCAAAGAAAGCTTAACCAATTGATGCTATTGCATGTACATAAAGAAAGGTACGAGCAAATAGGTTTAGTTGATGTTGACTATGGAAACGTCCAGAGTCCTGAACATAGGTTATCCTTGTTTGGTAAATTTAACACATTGTGCTTTGTCAAGACCATAGTTCTGGTACGATCTAAGGTCACAATGACTGAAAGGGCAGTGAAGCATGCTGATATTGACATGAAATTAGCGTAAGACCTAATACTTTTTGTCTAAATATATGCAATTTGCAAACTCATCTAAAGTGTATAATTATAGTCAGTCGTGAGATGAAATAAATCTTCAAACTACTTTTGCCGTATATATATATATATATATATATATATATATATATATATATAATCTTGTTTCATGATTATGCTAAGAAACTAGGCTGTGGCTGGGGTTATCTAGCTATGTTGCTCAACATAATACTTAAATATCAATTAAAAATCGGCTGTGATGTCCGGTGCAATAAGGAAAGCAATAAGAGAGAACTTTATAAATTTTAGACAATGAGGAAACCTGTAAACTGTAGAGAGACTTGCTTGGTAATATATACAATGCAGGCAGGAAGGAGCGGCCAATCGCGAATCTCCGAGGCTACTGAAATTACACCTTTTTGAAAAGACTGTGTAGTGTGTAAGATGCATGCATGTGTAGTAAGGAATATAGTGAGAAGCGCGTGTTTGAGAGTATGCTAGACTGCTCACAGGTAGACGAGACATGTAAAAAGGCCAGGTGAGGAGGACAGTGATGGAAGAAACAGGGTTCAGACACTTCCTGTCTTCTGTTGGAATGCCACATACAAACTCCTATATATATATATTTAAATTCGACTCGTGTAAATATGCATAGCGGGTTATTATGAGTCAGAAGTTATAATGAGATCGATGTACAGTTCCCTCGAATGATCTGTTAAATAATTTTAAATTAAATGTTAGGGCTCACTTACGTCTTCGCAGAATCTAAGATCGCATGTTGATACAAATTTCAGTTTTACATTTTTAATACAGGTGAAAAAGCGTATGCTGCGTTCTATACGTACATATATTAGGATTGAAAGTATTTTTGTGGCCATTTGTACAGAAAATGATGTTTTTTATACGAGATCTGATATCATAAAGTATTAAATTATAACATTTTAAACGTTGTATAACGGTACGCTTCAGTTTGTAAAGACATGTTTGGTACAGCTAGTGACAAAAACAATAAGCATGTACATTCTGTGTGATTGATGTAAACTGACAAGAAAAGTGAAAACAAATACGTTTATTATGAGAATTATGAGGAATTGTGAACAGTCGATAAATTAGAGAAATGATAATTAAAGTAATGTGAATAGGCGATAACAATGACTACAACTAGAAAGGTTCTTGATGAAAAATCTCTCAACTTTCAGTACCTATTTCCCACTGAATCTATTTAAAAATGCCAACTCCCACAAACTCAACATCCCGTTTTCTTTAATTGCTTCTATTAAGAAAGTTTTTTACCGGAACCTACTTATTTGGATATATATATATATATATATATATATATATATAATAATAATAAGAAGAAGATTAGTAGTAGCAACTAATAGTCGTTAAAAGAAAGTTAAACTTAACAACTAGCCTGAAAACAATTACTGAGAGAAATATATAGCAAGATTGGGGTAGAGTTGCCAGATGTTTTTATTACGAAGGGAATTGAAATCATTATATTTAATTAAAATACTCTTAACACGTGTACATATATATGTAATAATAACAATAAATCAATATTTAAATTTAACACATTGTGCTTTGTCAAGACCATAGTTCTGGTACGATCTAAGGTCACAATGACTGAAAGGGCTGTGAAGCATGCTGATATTGACATGAAATCAACATAAATTAACCCGAGATGCTCAGCTTCGCAAATGTTTGCTACCCGTAATGTCCCGAGCTTCCCGCAGGTAACAAGACTACAGTCTATTGCAAAGAATCACCACCCCATTATCCAAGCTCTCCATGAGTCCTGCCATTTATCTCTCTAAGCTATGGACTTCTTGGTACGAAAACGTCTGTCTGTAGCTCCACTTAACTTCGACATTACAGTATTATTTCTAATCAAATGTATATATTTCTATCCTTAGTATATGAACTGTCATTGTATTAATAATATTTGTCATATGGTCTATAGTCTGCCAATAAGCCTTTTCATTTTCATTTACATTTCTTATTTTTAGCTTTTCAGTATTAGTGACGAAAATTAAAAATGCTCTAAACGTATGCCCACATTGTTCATCATGTCTCGTTCTCTTAGCTACGACTGGTTATATACTGTATATAGATTTTAAAAAATGGATGAGTATCATGCAGAAATTTTCATAATATAAAATTTATTTTATTGCTTTATATAGTTAACTTGCAAATTCTTAGCTAATATTCTTTAAATTACATTGTCACGAACATACAGATTGATCAGATTTTATTTTTGCAAACCTACCATAGGTTCTGGAGGTTGAAACCGTAATAATTTAGCTGCAGAAAATACCTGCGGCTTATTTAAAACGATAGATGCGAAATTAAACGGCTTATTGTAAATAGTCCCAAATTAACATTCAATGTGTTGTGGGTTAGAACATTACAAGTTTTTAATTTCTCTAAATTGAATCCGTTTCTAAACTCCGGGGACTCTTTGTTGACGAGAAACTAGAAATTTTTGTGTATCACGGCATCGTAGTATTATGTAATAACCAAATTATTAGTCTAAACATAGATCGATATTTTGTAGATAACTGATAAATGCAACAATATATATATATATATATATATATATATATTTTATTTTATTCGTGAACCGAAAGGAGTCGAACATCTAGAATGAATTTCACTCAAAGCCTATCCTTAAAAATAATGCTTCACATTTAACATGCTAAAAAGTTTAAAATACTTACAAGCTGGTAAAGGAGGTGAAGTGTTAACAAACTTTCCGCTGCAAAGATTGCATGAAGAGTGATGATTTCGATTAGAGTATGGACTTAAATAGTTGCATCTCGCTGTGTTGCAAATGCATAGATAGTTGCCGTATTTCGCCATAATTTCAATTCGGTGTGTATTTCATTATGCAATTTGTTTAATGTTACCAACAGAACTCGTGGTTTGTTAATGAGAAAAACGAATGCTTTTTATACATGCAATCATGTATCTTTGCAACGATAAATTAAGGGCTCTTCCTTCAATGTACAAATATATATATCCAGCAACTCATATTCCAGACGTTTTGAAACGATATAGCGTATTATAATGTAATATAACGTATGGGAATTTCACAATTCCTATCGGTTTGTATAATTCCGGAAAGTTGCTGAAAACGGGTATTAGTAACTAATGAAAAGAAATTAATATTATCCAGTGAAACTAACCGCTTACAAGTAGTATTTTAAAATTATAGAATGATCCTAAACAAATATATTTATTTTGCTGCTATCCATCTCATTAGCCAAAATACCGTTTTCTGTATTGTAATGTGCATAGAAAACGGCTTTTGCAGAATTTAGTGTAACACTATTATAAATGAGAATGATGAATTGATCAATTTTCGATCTTGCATATTTCAATAATTTTAAAATAATCGTGTACTTATAGAGATATTATATTCGTGTTTTCGTCTACACAATCTGCATTATAAATACGCTTCTTTTAAATTCACGTGTAATGAAATTCGTGTTATAAATGATTAACGGCCGTAGGAATAAATCAATGATTTTCATTTCGAGTAAAAATATTTAAAATATATCCGACAATGTTACATGTTAAGGCGCTTTGAAATTAAATTTACATTTGAAACATTATAGAGGAGGTGTTTGCAGATATCTCTGAATGTGAATGTTTAACAATGACTAGTAGATGTTTTTGTTGCTCGAAATAGTGTATTACCTGTATAGTAATTTTGCATGCTGATTCCGGAAGTAATATTAGTTTTTCGACACTACGTACAGAATTTCACAAAATGTCATATTTCATATTACACATGTAAGTGGTTTTTATTAAAACTGATTCATTTAATTTTGATTAAAAGCTACTGAGATATCAATGAAGGTGTGACGTCAGCACGACGAATGTTTACTGTTGGATGTTGAAATGGGTGCTACAGAATTATTACATAAAAGAAAAAGGTGCATTGCATAGGCCGCAAGAAAACTAGATAAGACGTATATGTGGTTAATTTAGATAGCGTTCTTTCTCTTTAAAGTTGTTTGCATTTGTAATTAGCATAGCAAAACGAAATAGATTCCTAATGTAAATTGAAATAAATAATATTTATTTATGTAACTGCATCTCCCTTCCAGATTGCAGAAATTCCTTACGTGATAGAAAAATGCATGCCTTATTCGAAATCAGAATAATTGATTTATATAAAATCAACTAATAGTAAGAAAACTGCTCTTACAAATTTCTCATTCGCAGACCTGTGTAGTTTATAGCCAAAAGTTGGTAACAATAATAATTAACTACTTCTCGTTACAGTTAAATTACTAGAAAAATTACATACGTATTAATTTAATACTATTAATTAACTAGCATGGAAAATCTGGCAAGAATGTGAACTGAGATGCCGAATATAATCAATGTACTTAAGAAAGAAATATGCAGCTATTTTACATTGAATCAGTAAACTTATCAAATATACAGAATATATTTACGGTATATATATATATATATATATATATATATATATATATATATATATATATATATATCTGCAACATACTCTCGTTTCACGTGCTAAATTGTGAAATTTATATATATATATATATATATATATATATGATGAATAAAACCACGAAGGAAAAAGAAACACAAAGGGGTGCTCAAGCGCTTTCGTCTAATGACATCCTCAGGAACACTGGAGTGAAAGGACAGATCAAGGCAATATATAGGTCAAAGAATATTTTAGTACTTCCATTTTTCCCGGGCTTCTTAGGCATTGCTAATGTACTTAAACTTTTGGATATCAGTGTAGTTTTTTCATATAACAATATTGTGAAAAACATCATAGTAAAAAATAGCCCTACCAATAATTTAGGCATTATCTATAAAATTGGGTGTAAGCAATGTGATTCCTTTTACATAGGTCAGACGGGAAAGGATTTGCAAACGCGTGTAAAACAGCATCAATATTCCGTTAGAACGGGACAGTTGTCCAGTGCCCTTTTTGTCCATTTGTCAGAGTTATCCCATTGTATTGATTGGAATAATGTTTCAGTTTTGTTTCACTCTAGCAACATTGTTAATAGAAATATTCTTGAGTCGGCTATAATTCAACTTACAAATAACCTTAACATGAGTAAAGGTCTGTTTCAACTTGATCCCGTTGCTCTGAATTCCTTCAGAATGGATTTAAACAAAAAGGGCAGGTTGTTAAATCTTTGGTAAAAAAATTTGTTTTTGTCTGTTGTTTCCCTTACAATTTTATTTTTCAATTTTTTGCTGTATGAGTGTATGTGTATGTATGTATGTGTATGTGCGTATGTGTGTGGTCATTGCAGTTAAATGTGTTTGTATGTATATGTGTGTATATGTATGTATGTATGTGTGTATATGTATGTATGTATGTATGTATGCAGTTAAATATATATATATATATATGTATATGTGTATGTACCTTACCTTACCTTACAACCTCACAAAGGTTCTGCGGGATGATTTCTCATTTCGTGAAGGTCAAGCTTGTATATATATATATATATATATGTGTGTGTGTGTGTGTGTGTGTTGTATATATGTGTGTATATGTATATATATTTGGGTATGCGGGTATATATGTGTACGTGTATTATTTGTAATTTTTTCAAGTTATATTTATTTTTATTTCTTTATTCTTTTGCGACCTACCGTTTTCTCAGACAATAATTATAAAAACAAATTTGGTAATTTTTTTTTCCCTTATGCATATATATATATATATATATATATATTCTGTATATATTGCGTTTATATTTCGTATATATACCGTAAATATGTTGTATATATATTTTATTGTTCTTTATATATCATCTAGGGATCATTTTGTTTTCCAATTTATATTTACTTGTACTTTTGTATTCGTTTGTGACTATAAAATGCATATGTGGTAATTTTTCCCTTATAAATTGGTGTGCCTCTCTTAAAATTTATCTTTCAATTTTTATTTTTTAATAATGTGACATATATATCAATTTGGCAGCATCTATTAAATCGATTGTAAAAACCTCCCTCTTGAGCTTGAATTGGTAGACTCCACTTACAATATTTATATTTATTTTTATTTCTTTATTCTTTTGTGACCTGTTCCATAAAAAAGCCATTTGAATTTATATGGAAGGTCGGCCAAAGTGCTAAAAGTGTCTTTATATATATATATATATATATATATATATGTGTATATATATGTATATATTATATATATATGTTTGTATATGTATTTATGGTTTTTTTTTTTTTATTTGCCTGTTTATTTCTTTATGATTATTTAGGCTGTGACATATATATCACTAAGGCACTATTTTGTAATTAATTTTTTCTCAATTTATATTTATATTTATTTTTATTTCTTTATTCTTCTGTGACCATATAAATGTTGGCTCCTCCCACAATTTTTTTCTATGCTTACTATATATATGTATATATTTATATATATATATGTATATGTATATATATATATATGTATATATATGTGAATGTGTATGTATGTATGTTTATTTTTGTAACCTATATATTGCCTTGATCTGTCCTTTCACTCCAGTGTTCCTGAGGATGTCATTAGACGAAAGCGCTTGAGCACCCCTTTGTGTTTCTTTTTCCTTCGTGGTTTTATTCATCATAAATACTTTTCACGTGTCACTTTCGTGAAATAATTTTTCATATATATATATATATATAGTCAAATAATACTGTTTAAGATGGTGATTGAGGATAAATATTAATAATTATGATGGCTAAACTACATATTATAGCTTAATAATTTTATCATATGGGGTATAGTCTGCCTATAAACCTTTTCAGTTCGTTTCATTTCATATTAATGTAGAATAATGAAATTTAATTTGGATAAGCAAAAGTTACCCCTATAATTGGAAATAAAATGTTTTAATTTAAATTATTCAACTTTTTTCATTAACTTCATATAATGCAAATATTAATCAAAGGAAATGTTATTGATTTAAAACATGTTTAGTCTGAGTTTCGAATTTGTGATGTATGCAATTACGAAAACGATAATACACTTGAAAAGATAATATAGTATTGGAGCTATCGGGGGGAACGAATACGATGGAACAAAAATTACTCGAATATTTGTTTTTCTGATTTTGTCTGTTTGTCTGTTTCGAAAAACCTTGAAAGAACCCCACAGGAAGATTTTTCTCGTTAAAGAAGGTTATGATGAAGCTCTTGGAGGAAGGCGAGGATGAATCCTTTCTTTAATTTTTTTTCTCTTTTGAAGGAAGGTAAAGAAGAATCCTTTTTTTTGAATGAAGGTGAAAACGAAATTTTTTTTTTCTCCCCAAAGAGGAATGCGAGGCTGATTCCCTTTTTTTTGAAGGAAGGTGAAGACGAATCATTTTTAAAATTAAATTTTTTAAATTTAATTTTTTTAAATTTATTTTTTAAAATTTTATGTTTTAAAATTTTATTTTTTGAATGAAGGTGAAAACGAAATTATTTTTTTTTCCCAAGGAGGATGGGGCCCCGCAAGGGGCCCTCAAGGGGCAAATGCCCTTCATTAAGGACGGTGAGACCCCATAAATGGGGTAAGGGACTTAAGTAAGGGGGCCCCCCTCATACAGAAGGCGAAGGCCTTCAGGGTGCCCCTCCAGGGGGTAGGATTTCAGAGCACCCCAACTTGCTCTCCCTTTTTGCCATCATACTACTAACGCCGACGCAAACGAAAGTGAGATTCAGAATACCGAGGGAAACACTACAGGGAGGCTCAGTAGATTTAGATGGAGAAATACCGCCTGTACAAGATAGAGGCACCATGATAGAACAGAGGAAAGAAACTGAATTCCATAGAACTCGTGAGGAATCTAAACGATGGAACATATACGAATATTACAAAACAGGTTCGTGCAAATATGGGTCAAACTGCATCTATAAGTTCTCTAAAAAATGCTTCTACATGATGAGTAATAGAAGTTGCAGGTACGGAACAAACTCCTATTATTTCCACCCTTGTATGTGCCGACAATAGTTAATATGTTTAAATGACATGAGCTGGACCTGTAAATCAAAATAACTTTTCATGAGGTAGTTTTAGTCGCTTTATTCAAATTTGTCACTCATTTTTTGTGCAAATGCATATTAATGCTGAAAATTATGATACTAATAACATATATATATATATATAATATATATATATATATATATATATATATATATATATATAATATATATATACACTTATTTTTGGCTTGACGAGTATAATTTTGGGCTATTTTTTCGCTATTCTGCGACTTAATTAGTTTGTTGGTTTCTGTTCTGGATATTTTTTTTCTAATTGGATTCAGTTTGGTGGTGTTTGTGATAGAATTATGAGGTGCCATTCGTGTGGTTTCGACTTAGAACTTGATTCGTCATGTGCCCTAGATGAAGACAAAGCATTGGATGTTTTTATCAGTTCCGGCGTTATTCTCTCATCCTTAACTTGCCCGAAATGTGACAGTGAGTGCCTAATACGAAAAGATCAGAAGATATTTAGGTGAAATTTAGGCTAATTGAGAAGGCCCAGACGATCCAGGAGTACTATATTATACCCTCTTGGCGTAAGTCAATTTTACCGGTCGCGTCCCGACCAAGAGCACGGTATAATATATATATATATATATATATATATATATATATATATATATATATACGGTCCTACATTATATTAATCAAGAATCCTTTGCAAGTGTTAATTATTTTTATAAAAATCCTTAACAAACTCATTTTGAAATGCAAAGCTATGCGACAGGGTTTAAGACCGGGTGTCGGAAGGCGGTGCATAGCACACCCAGCTATTCATCCTTTCACACAATATGGCTATCAGATAAATGGGTACTATCGCAGATGTGATTAGAATGATCATTTGAAGTGCAAAGTTGTTCGTTATTTTCTCTTAAAGGGGGTTCAAATTCCTACTTTTACCTACATATTTTTAATAAATTAATTTATTTCCATTAACCCGAGTAAATAAGCAGAATGATATAGCTGTATCGACAGATGAGCCTTGTAATTTAAAGTAAAAACGTTTTTTAAGTATCTGGTTTTAGAATTACTAAAGTTATTATTTATGAGTATATATATATATATATATATATATATATATATATATATATATATATGGGCCTCTGTGTATTTTTGGTGAAAAACAATTGGATTTTAATTATGATATATATATATATATATATATATATATATGTATAT
Source organism: Bathynomus jamesi (assembly GCA_023014485.1). Classification (NCBI taxonomy): domain Eukaryota; kingdom Metazoa; phylum Arthropoda; class Malacostraca; order Isopoda; family Cirolanidae; genus Bathynomus; species Bathynomus jamesi. The sequence goes on from JAJOZX010015873.1 coordinate 38,966, forward strand.
ATATATATATATAACATATTAGGGTGTCTCTTATTGGGTAGTCAAAAATTGAAATGTTGAATTATTTTATCTGCGCCCGCTAAAATAGTTCCATTTAGCATAAAAACTAAAACCTGAAAGTTTGACACAAATTGGCTCATATTTAGGGGTCGCCCCCGGCTAATAAAAATGGTGACCATGGCATAATAGCTCCTGACATATGATTATGCTCATTATACACATAATTCATTCCTTCTTTTTTTAGTTTGATTCGTTTTTATAAGTATAGGCCTTCTTATTTATCATTGATCCTTTTCTAACCTATCCTTGATGTTGTTATAATCCATCCTTTGGTCCTCGATCCTTCTTTATCCCAATCCTTTTTCTCCTATCCAAAATCCTTCCTGGCTCTTTTTTTATATACAATCAGCAATGAAGCATTGCTACCAAAAAAAACCATTAGTTTATTATATAGAGATAAATTCAAAATGCCAGTGCTATTTACATACTTTAATTACTTTAATTAGCATTATTTCCTTATACAACATTTATTTAATATACAATGATTATACAATATGGTGTATTTTAAGGTGCGACCTCATTGATGGTTATTTTTTGAGAAGAACAGTTTTTGATGGAACTGGGTGACTGGCGGTGTTTTGCAACAATTTGGAGCAGGAACTGGAGCTGCTCTTCCCCCACTGTCAATTTCTTATTCAGCTCTTGAACTAAAGCTACTGCACGTTCTGCCCGGTCATTTACAACAGATAGAGCTGCAACAATAGCTCTGGTCCTTAAATATTCACAGTTGGATGTCCAAGTGCTGGGTGCCTTGTTCAGAAATCCTTCTGGCAAATTCAGCTTAGTAAAGAATTCTCTAGTATTTCTTGTAACAAGTTGGTGGTCCTTCACCAGAGCAGAAGGTCGATTCAGGAATCCGAGGACGCTTGGGTGGTCTATCAGTGGACTCATCTTCTAATGCCTTTACCATGCGTTTCTTTACATCTGTAGTAATTCGCTCATCAAAGAAAGCAAGACCAACTGCTTCTTCAGACAGGTACCATAAGTGGTTAGAGAGCTTTTTTTTAGTTGCATCAGAAATATTTTTGTTAGGATAATTAATCAATGACCTCATAAGGAGCCAGTCATTAAATGGGGTTTCAATAGGGAGTGAGGATGTTGTCCAAGCCTTCATATAGATGAGAACAGAAAAAAGGGAAAGATCTCGAATTCCTCGTTCTTCAGTCTTAGTCATCTTGAACTTGTTTCGAAAAAGCCACATCTTGATAGAATAGAGCGCTTTGGACATCCAGCGAGCTCGATGCATGGCACCTGGTGCACGAAACTTGATGCCTTTATTGGGGACACCTCCAAGAAAGATGATGGACAGATCCAAAAGTTCTTGATAGTCATCCCGTAGCACAGGTGCCTGGGAACTAGCAAACTGAATTAGTTCAGTTTTAGACTGGATAATTGCTTCTTTAGTAATCGTGTCTGTCTCACCTGTTTGGAACTGGCTTTGATCAACAGAAGTCCAATTGTCACGAAAACGCTTAAAGATCAATATCTCTGGACCAGTTGATGTAGATCCCAATGTTGCTTCAAATGCAGCTCCCAACAATAAATCTAAAACATGGTATCTACAAGGCAAGTACAAAACATCATGTCCCAATTTTGCTTCGATGAGAGCACAGGCTCCACTATATTGACCCGTGTTTGAAGCTGTTGTATCGAAACAAATTGCTTTTACTCTCTCTGTAATTCCCCATTCATTCAGGCAGTTAAAGACGGCTTCAGCTTGTGCTTCTCCAGTTGAGTTTGGGATTTTGGGGACACCAAGTAGCTGTTCAACACCAGGTCCTGACACAAGTACTGGGAGACGATCAATGTGCTTGTGCGAGGTGAGGTCCGCCATCATCTTGCCATCCCAGTGGACTGTCATAGAACATTCTCCATGGAAATGCTCCTTAAGTTCTTTAGCATGACGAGCTCGGTTCTTATTTCGAAGGCGATGGATAGAATGTTGGTTTATGTTGTAATCTGAAGCGTCCAAACCAAAGCTTTTAGCTGCCTCTGCGAGGATAAATGTTGCCTTTCTAGAGGAAATTTGTGTACGATCCAGGGCAGCAGACATCTGAATAGTCATGATGTTTTTCATGCCTCGTTTTTTCTTAGATTTTGGTAAAGCACAAGCTCCTTTGGGCTCCTCCTCATTCTCACTTTCATCAGTGTTGCTGGAAGATGTGGAAGAAGCCAGTACAACTTGACTAGTAGACGCCTCCATCAAAGATTCTGACTTTCTTTTTCTCTCTGCCTCAGCTTCCAACCGTTTGACTGCATTTTTTGTGCGGTGAAGATGTACAGTGTCCACACCACCGATTGAGCCAGGACGACCTTTTTGTCTTTGCAGTTGAAGGAACTCCCAGTCCTCACGATTCTTGATCAGCTTCTCAGCGTCTCCATGGGCGATGTCAAAGAGATCTTCCAATCGCTCTACAAAATCAGCCTCCTTGGTTTTATGGCTCTGGCTTGTTCTGGAAGCATGCTTCTTTAAGCAAGTCCTTTCGTTAGAGAAATTCTCTAACTTCTTCATGGCACGAGGTTCCTGCTGAGTAGGAATATTGGCCTTATCCCAGATAACTATTGTGGCTCGAATAGATTGACGCAGAGCATCGCGGATTGTCATGTTTTTCTCTCTGTGGAGGTGCATAAAATAACCAAAAGCTTGCCTATATGGGGGCAGCTTTGAGCCTTTAATATCATCTACTGTAGATCCGAGCAAATAGAATGGTCTTCTTGTATTCATCTGCAAAATAAGAAAACAAAATATTAATGTAGTGTTATGGTTTTGTAGAGCAGGGTTTAATCACTGTTTTGACTTTTTTAAATTAAAAAAAAAAAAAATTTGGTAGACATAACAAAGTTAATTTGGTATATTTTATAAATCTAATGTATTTTTCTCAATTATTATTCCTATTATTTTTTAATCTAAGAAACAAGGAATAAATATTTTTGTAGTAGAAATTTATATTTTGCTATTTTATTGGAAATAGAAACAGTGGCGTCACTAGGGTTGGTGTCACCCAGTGCGGTAACTCATGGTGTCACCTCCCCCCCCATGGACCTCCTCCCGTACCAGACCATACAGAATCCTTAGTAATGTTTTTTGTACTAATGTTACTCGTAAATCGTAATTCCCGTATATCACTGAATGTAATGGCAATAGTAGTGACATAAACAACTAGCAAAATTAAAATTACTCCTTTAAATTACAATATCATACGCACAGCCTAAATGTATTTACATTTACATAGTTTCATGTGGTTAAAGTGAAAATTCGGTAAGAAAACAATAGAATTCGAAGTAAAAACGTTTAAGAACTACATCAAAATTATGTTCATTTTAACGTTAAACTTTACCGTTACATGAGATACATTAATGGATTAGGTTTGCATAATCGATAACGGCCCAAATAATGTAGAAGTTGTAGACAAATGCATATGGAAATATATTCATAAATTTGAGGCTGCAACATCATAAAGACAGAGGCTGCAACAACTGAGCGGAAGCCTTTTTTATTTTTCTCCTTCTTTTCCTTTAATTACTACTTCATTCTCAAAAAAGTTATTGATATAGGTTCACAAATACTAATTACCACAATATTGTAGCTAAAACAACAGAAAATTTGACAAAAATCAGCGACTATAAAAACACCAGCAGCAACGAAAACAACAGCGCGTGCTTGTAGAGCGTGCAGACGAAACCACGTGATTCGAAGCGTCATTGTAATTGGGTAATAATGACAGCTCTGACCGGAGCGCATTAGAAGGTTCAAAAAGTAAAGGGCAGAGTGCTAAAACCTGGGCATATTTCCAGTATAAATTTGTATGTTCCTCTTTTTTATTTTTATTTTTATTTTTCAATTTATTATTTTGTTTTTTTAAATTAACTATAACATTGGTTGGAAACAATTCATTTGATCTCGTGTTGGATTCGAGCAAAGTGCTAAAACATCGGTAGTTTTTTCCTTACAAATTTGTATGCTCCTCCCACAATCCTTTAATGTTTAATTTTTATTTTTATTTCTCCGTTTATTGTATATATATATTTTTTTTTCTGTAATCTATATATAGGCTGTAACTCTTTATGTACTTCAGTGTTTCTGAGGATGTCATTAGACGAAAGCGCTTGAGCACCATTCTGTGTTTCCTTTCCTTCGTGGTTTTATTCATCACAAATATTTTTCACGTGTTACTTTCGTGAAATAATTTTCATATATATATATTAGGGTGGCCCTTAAAACCGAAGTGTCGATTTTGTATCCTCTCACCCACTCAATTTGTTCCGTTACTCGTCTAACTGCACTGTGCGAAATATGACGGTTTTCGAGAAATATTTAGAGGTCGCCCTGGCACGTCAAAGTTTTCCTTCTATTAGGTTTTTGGTATACTCATACTAATTACTCATACTAATTACTCATACTCTTGTTCTCATTTGATGGATACGCGACAGAAGCGTTATCTTGGTGTTTATTTTGTGGAAGAAATCAGGGGAAGGAAGCTTCCTTCCATTGGTCAGGCCTTTGGCCATTTCCTCTTCCTTCACGAGAAGCAGCAACCTGTCCGTCGTGGCAAGCCGCAACACCGTCAGGGCCGTAATGGAATTCTGGCAATTGGCAAGCATTCCCACTAGGGCTGAACAGCACTGCATTGCCAAACTCGAACGGACGGACCTTCGACGAGTGGAAAGGGCTGAAAAAACACAAGACCAGGACCGGCGATGCGCATAAGAAAAAAGAAGATTTTCAGGAGAGGTTGAACGATTTGTTCGACATTGCGCACGCGGATGCCATGGAGATGACCATGAACCCTGAAGACAAGGCCTTCCTCCAGATGCAGAGGCAGAAGGACAGGACTGGATACATCGCTGGACTGGACTTGGAGCAAACGAAAAGGAATAAAGCAGCGGCGAAGAGGAATGTTCAGGAGAAGCTCCGGAAGAGGAAAGCCGCTGAAGAGTGCGAAGCATCTACCAGCCGAGCAGTTTTCGAGTCGTCTTATTCCTACGCATCCGAAGAGGAGACAGGGGACGACTCAGGTGCCTGCGGAGGAGCGTGCCCTCTGAAGCGAAGAAGGGGGAGGACCAACATCATGACAGCCGGACTGGCAGCCGCACTTGACAGGACACAGATCTCCTCCAGGAGAGCCGCCTACATACTGACGGAAGCTGCTAGCAGTCTCTGACGGAATGCGGAAGAGCTGAACATAAACCGCAACTCCATTCAGCGACTACGGGCTTGGCACCGACCGGAGACGGCACAAAAGATGAAGGAAGAATTCCCGGGTGAAGGTCCCCTCGTCTTCCATTGGAACGGGAAGTTGATGGAGGACTTGACGAGCAGGGAGAACGTAGAGCGTCTTCCAATCATTGTTTCGTGGCAAGGAGTTGAGAAGCTTCTTGGGGTCCCAAAGTTTCACATACGAATCGGGGAGGCTCAAGCGTCAGCTGTTGTTGCTTGCCTGCAGGAGTGGGGTATCAGTGACCGGGTTCAAACTCTGTGTTTTGATACAACAGCATCCAACACAGGACATCGCTCCGGAGCCTGCTGCCTGATTGAACAGAAGCTGAGAAGAGATCTTCTCTACCTGCTTGTCGTCACCACATCTTGGAACTGGTGATCGGAGCGGCTTTCGAGGCCGCACTGCGAGTTCCATCAATAGGACCGGATATCCAGCTCTTCAATCGGTTTCGGGAGAAGTAGTCTTTCATCAACCAGAAGGATTTCAAGCCCGCGATCACTGATCCTGTTGTGGAGGCTGCAGTTGCCCCGGTCAAGGTAGAATTCCTTCAGTTCTTCCAGTCCCAGACGGAGCATACCAGGGAAGATTACAGGGAACTCGTGGAACTCTGCATCATCTTCCTTGGGGGGACCCCACAGCGAGGCATTCACTTCAGTGCTCCTGGAGCAATGCACCGAGCTCGCTGGATGGCCAAGGTCCTCTACGCCATCAAGATATGGCTTTTTCGGGACCAGTTCAAGTTGACCGCAGGGGAGAAGGGCATCAAAGAACTCGCCTTGTTCGCTGTCATCGTGTAAGCGAAAGCCTGGACAACGGCTCCCCTTCCTCACCAGGCTCCTCTCAACGACTTCCTCCTCATGAAGTCCTTATTGAAGTACCCGCACGAGGCCATCAGCAAGGCGACTGCCAAGAAGTTCTCACACCATCTGTGGTATCTTTCTGAGGAACTGGTCGGTTTGTCTCTCTTCGATGAAAGGGTGTCCTGGGGAACAAAGCAGTTGATGGTGGAAGCCATGGAAGGCGAGGAAGAAGATCCTCCCAAAAGACCGAAGCTGGACGCAAGGATCTTCTTGGATGACGATGGAAAGGGTCTTGAGCAACTGGTGTCCGCAAACTCCAAGGCTTTTTTCACGAGGTTGGCCCTTCCGGATGATTTCCTCCGCCAAGGGGGAGAGCGAAATTTCCGTCACTTTCTGTTTTTGAGGTCATATAATGGCCACCCTAATATATATATACCATATGTCCCACAAAAAAGTACACCCAACTTTAGATTGTACTAACTCCTCCAAAAATTGAGATATTTTGGATCTGTTTGTTTGATTTAATAGAGCAAATTATTTTTTGTTAACGTTCAAAATGTATTCATGTTTAAAAGATTTAGTGTTTAAGCATCTGCTTTTAACTGAAGGGTACAACAAAATGGGTTGCGCGGAATGATCATTTCTCCCAGCCAGATAGCTCCTCTTGCTTTAACCAATGTGCTACTTTTTACGTCGAAGGATATTGCAAATATTTTTTTAAAATAATTCGAACTTTTGTATCTAAGATACGAGTCATACATATAAATGAAGAATCTGAATTACTAAATTTATAAATAACTTTGAAACCCTTATCAAGCAGTTTACACGAAGGCAGCGCGTTCTCATGGTCACAACTTATCTGCAAACTAAAAGCTTAAAACAAGTTCAGAATACCTTCGAACTGCAATTTCCCGATAGAGCTTCTCCAACTAAACATACAATTTTGAAGAATGTTCGGAAATACAAAGAAGGAGGAACGGTCCTCAGTTTGAACAAAGGACGTTCAGGCCATCCGAAGACGGCAAGAACAGACGAGAACATTCAGCATGTTCGGCATTTATTAGAGAGACATCCAAAAGTGTCCACCAGGCGAAATGGTACAGAACTCTCACGCATGTCATTTCATCGAATAGTTCGTGAGGATTTGAATTTGTACCCATACAGAATGGAAATTCGACATCAACTCATTGAAGGAGATCTACCTCGCCGCCTAAGATTTGCCCAGTGATTTCTTGAAAAACCAGAAAGATTCACGGAACAATTAGTGGTTGGAGATGAGGCGGTCTTTTTTATGAATGGTCTAGTGAACAGACAAATCTGCCGTCAGTATGCACCAAAAAATCATCCACCTGACAATCATATCTACGAAAAGAATAACTCTAGACAAAAACTGTCTCTCTGGGTAGGACTGTGCGGTAATGGAGCGGTAATTGGCCCGGTCTTTTACGATGGTAATGTAAATGGTGAAGCTTACCTAGAAATGATAGACCGAGAAATCCTTCCACAAATACGTATTACTTATGGAAACCGATTTAATCGTATTTGGTGGGTGCAAGACGGAGCTCCTGCTCACAGGAGAGTTATTGTGAAGGAACGCTTGCAGGAAGTCTTCCACCAAAGAGTAATTGCTACAGGCCATGACATTGAATGGCCTCCCAGAATCCCTGACTTGACCCCGTGTGATTACTTTTTATGGGGTCATTTGAAAAATAGAGTATTTGCATCACAACCTATCAATTTAGATGATTTGAGGACTCGCATCACAGCTGAAATCAACTTGTTAAAAGACAATCCAGATCTTATCAAAAGAGTGATGGGGAAGATGAGAGCTCGACTCCAGATTTGTATCGATAGGAATGGCGGTCATGTTGAAAGAAAACGAAACTAAGCATAACTTTTGCAATAAGGAATAAAGAAAAATCTGCTTTGTATCTTATTAAAATTATGTTAAAGTATCTATTATTATGTATTTGTCTTTTCATTACATCGATAGCACACACATTATTTTTTCATTGACCGATTTTGCGCAATCCATTTTGTTGTACCCTTCAGTTAAAAGCAGATGCTTAAACACTAAATCGTTTAAACATGAATAAATTTGAACATTAACAAAGAATAATTTGCTATATTAAATCAAACAAACAGATCCAAAATATCTCAATTTTTGGAGGAGTTAGTACAATCTAAAGTTGGGTGTACTTTTTTGTGGGACATATGGTATATATATATATATATATGACAGCTATTTTACTTGATAGGCATTCAATTAACCTAACCGTGCATTCAAAAATTTTCACCATAGCTCTCTTTTAAGCAACTTTACTGTTTGTTTATTATCTGACCCCGGGCTCGAGGCCCGGTGCCGGCATGCGGTGCGTAGCAAACCCAGCTAGTCATTCTTTCCCACAATATGGCTATCAGATAAATGGGTACCATGGCATATTTAAATAGAATGCTCATTTGAACTACCCAAAAATAATTTTAAAATTTGTCTACAACAGTAGCCTTTTTTACTTAAGGGCCCGATGAGGAACCCGTTCTTGTTATAGAAACTTTTCGTAATAGTTTTGAAGAAACATAAGTCGTGGACAGTGACCTGAATAGGGAGGCAGAAGTTTTGCAGCACACCCGGTCCAGTGATTGTCGTATCATCCGCGAAGTGATGTTAGCTTTTTTTTTTTTTCTTGTGTGTGTGTGTGTGTGTTTGTGTGTGTGTGTGTGTGTGTGAGTGTGTAATAAGAAGCAGAAGCAGTGTATTTTCAACAATTTATTAAATTATAGAACCATGAGGAATGTTTTAGAAAATAGTACATAATAGCATTTACCCTATACAGCACAATTTTACGTAATATGATCTTCAATGTTTCTCAGACATATAGAAGTGACATTGACATAATTTTTTATACATTATATATTTATATCCAACTTAAATTAGTTACAGAATTAGCAACCATTGCATTTTAAGTAATCTACAGAGCATAAGACTTCCTTAAACGCTACACAAATTAACATTATTGGAGACATTTTATATTTTACACAATATTGTTGCAATTACTCAAGTTATATTTTATATATATATATATATATATATCAGGGTGTCTCTTATTGGGTAGTCAAAAATTGAAATGTTGAATTATTTTATCTGCGCCCCCTAAAATAGTTCCATTTAGCATAAAAACTAAAACTTGAAAGTTTCACACAAATTGGCTCATATTTAGGGGTCGCCCCCGGCTAATAAAAATGGTGACCATGGCATAATAGCTCCTGACATAAGATTATGCTCATTATACACATAATTCCTTCCTTCTTTTTTTAGTTTGATTCGTTTTTATAAGTATAGGCCTTCTTATTTATCATTGATCCTTTTCTAACCTATCCTTGATGTTGTTATAATCCATCCTTTGGTCCTCAATCCTTCTTTATCCCAATCCTTTTTCTCCTATCCAAAATCCTTCCTGGTTCTTTTTTTATATACAATCAGCAATGAAGCATTGCTACCAAAAAAAAACATTAGTTTATTATATAGAGATAAATTCAAAATGCCAGTGCTATTTACATACTTTAATTACTTTAATTAGCATTATTTCCTTATACAACATTTATTTAATATACAATGATTATACAATATGGTGTATTTTAAGGTGCGACCTCATTGATGGTTATTTTTTGAGAAGAACAGTTTTTGATGGAACTGGGTGACTCTGGCGGTGTTTTGCAACAATTTGGAGCAGGAACTGGAGCTGCTCTTCCCCCACTGTCAATTTCTTATTCAGCTCTTGAACTAAAGCTACTGCACGTTCTGCCCGTTCATTTACAACAGATTGAGCTGCAACAATAGCTCTGGCCCTTAAATATTCACAGTTGGATGTCCAAGTGCTGGGTGCCTTGTTCAGAAATCCTTCTGGCAAATTCAGCTTAGTAAAGAATTCTCTAGTATTTCTTGTAACAAGTTGGTGTAGTCCTTCACCAGAGCAGAAGGTCGATTCAGGAATCCGAGGACGCTTGGGTGGTCTATCAGTGGACTCATCTTCTAATGCCTTTACCATGCGTTTCTTTACATCTGTAGTAATTCGCTCATCAAAGAAAGCAAGACCAACTGCTTCTTCAGACAGGTACCATAAGTGGTTAGAGAGCTTTTTTTTAGTTGCATCAGAAATATTTTTGTTAGGATAATTAATCAATGACCTCATAAGGAGCCAGTCATTAAATGGGGTTTCAATAGGGAGTGAGGATGTTGTCCAAGCCTTCATATAGATGAGAACAGAAAAAAGGGAAAGATCTCGAATTCCTCGTTCTTCAGTCTTAGTCATCTTGAACTTGTTTCGAAAAAGCCACATCTTGATAGAATAGAGCGCTTTGGACATCCAGCGAGCTCGATGCATGGCACCTGGTGCACGAAACTTGATGCCTTTATTGGGGACACCTCCAAGAAAGATGATGGACAGATCCAAAAGTTCTTGATAGTCATCCCGTAGCATAGGTGCCTGGGATCTAGCAAACTGAATTAGTTCAGTTTTAGACTGGATAATTGCTTCTTTAGTAATCGTGTCTGTCTCACCTGTTTGGAACTGGCTTTGATCAACAGAAGTCCAATTGTCACGAAAACGCTTAAAGATCAATATCTCTGGACCAGTTGATGTAGATCCCAATGTTGCTTCAAATGCAGCTCCCAACAATAAATCTAAAACATGGTATCTACAAGGCAAGTACAAAACATCATGTCCCAATTTTGCTTCGATGAGAGCACAGGCTCCACTATATTGACCCGTGTTTGAAGCTGTTGTATCGAAACAAATTGCTTTTACTCTCTCTGTAATTCCCCATTCATTCAGGCAGTTAAAGACGGCTTCAGCTTGTGCTTCTCCAGTTGAGTTTGGGATTTTGGGGACACCAAGTAGCTGTTCTACACCAGGACCTGACACAAGTACTGGGAGACGATCAATGTGCTTGTGCGAGGTGATGTCCTCCATCATCTTGCCATCCCAGTGGACTGTCATAGAACATTCTCCATGGAAATGCTCCTTAAGTTCTTTAGCATGACGAACTCGGTTCTTATTTCGAAGGCGATGGATAGAATGTTGGTTTATGTTGTAATCTGAAGCGTCAAAGCCAAAGCTTTTAGCTGCCTCTGCGAGGATAAATGTTGCCTTTCTAGAGGAAATTTGTGTAGGATCCAGGGCAGCAAACATCTGAATAGTCATGATGTTTTTCATGCCTCGTTTTTTCTTAGATTTTGGTAAAGCACAAGCTCCTTTGGGCTCCTCCTCCTCATTCTCACTTTCTCACTTTTCTCATTCTCACGCCACTGATAGAAACACAGATCATGAAACACATGTCAGGTAAAATTTCCACTGAACTAAATTAAATTCTTTGTGACAAATAGCAACATTGTTTAAAACTTCATAATATGTGTATAAGAGCATAAATTCTAATTTTTTTATTAAATTCATTAAATTTTTTTCAAACACTAGTAACAAAATCAGTATAAATAATTGTGAAAAATATAAATAACATAGTTTATTATCTGATAATAGCAAAAAGAAGTATAGTGATACACAGTTACACACCTTTTACTTATGACAGCAGAACACTGAATGATGACAAATAAACAATTGCAACATAATCTGGAGCATTCTTGATGAAACATGTTTAAACAAGTTGATCTTGTCTTATCAAGCAATATTTTCAGCTACAAACTTGACAATTATTTCTAATATATTCATTTAATTGAATTCATCATAAATATAATGATTAATTAATTAAAAAGATGTTTAGTATACTTGACAACTGCTAGTAATTTCAAATATTAATTGCATAAATAATAGCTATATTTTATGAACTTTAATAAGCGGGGGCGACCTCTAAAAATTGCTCAATCCAAAAGAACTTTTATATGTGATGTTTTTTCAACCAATGTAACGTGAAACGTTTTTTTATCTATCTGCATACCATTTCATCATTTCGTTTGGTGCGCCAAAAATCGGATAAATTTTAAAAATTTGTAATTTCCTTCCAATGCGTCATATGCGAAAGAAATGAATGGCAGTGCATTCCCCAAGTATTGCTATAATACCCCTGTAATTGATAAGTGCTCCAGACAGTTTGAGGTATGTGCAATTGCTAGAGAAATTTTACATTAATAGCGTCATTCCAGGGACGATCCCCCAGTGAGTTAAAATAGTATATTCGGTACCAATTTTAAAGTAGACGGCGATTCAGTGAAGTCTTTCACCACCGCTAAAATCTGTATTTAGAATAAGTGCGCCGCAATGCATCGTGGTTGGAAGCTTCAGCGTTTCATTCTTCGTAAACACACCGATAAATTTGGAGCGTGTGATTCGGTCACTATTAATTTTTCTCTAGAGTGTATTCGCATCCATTTTAAAAGTCTGTGACTGTACCTCTAAACCTGTCGATCTCTATTAGGGCTTGTGATTCGAGGTATACTAGTACACTAATAGGCACGTCTAGCGGCTTGACGAATTCCAATCTGACTGAGATGCTTCCATTCTGCTGTGGACTTAAGTGTGTGTTTACACCAGAGATAAGTCAGGGGTGATGTCAGAAGGATAACGGTTAAATTGTACGATAAATTCCTTCTGCGTTACGCAAATTCCTACTTCATCGCAAGTACCGCAATATGTGTAAGATTACTATAAGCTCTCGAGCAAAGGGGGAACACGGCTTCTGATGAATAATCCGTTTCTAATGTCCCCCCTGAGGCGACTCCATTGAAGTATAAGGTTGTATTTTTAAGGGCGAAATTCTCGAAATTAAAGGCGTTCTTTTATATTTTCCATTCACAGAAACGTGTTCCTGCATTCCAATTAATAACCGTTTAGGCAGAGATCCAAGGGCGACGTTTTCTATCTGTTTCGGTCCCAACCCTGCTAGCACCATGCATAGTTTGATCTGCACTCTGTTAATTTGGTATTTTACTGTGGCATGTAGTAAATTATTTTTTTCAATTTCTAATTGTTTAGCCGAGCTTAATTTCACTCGGCGCACGCTGAGATATGTTTCCATAACATGAATCATCACGGGGTTTGCGCTCTCTTCATGTTCAGCCCCCACATTTAAACAGATCTCAGGCTTCGTACGAGTGAGCTTTATTTTCATATCGACCCCAATCACAAGCAGCTTCTCATGGAATGTGAAGTCTGTATGCAGGCGTCCAAAGCATTCATATCTCTTTTTAGAATTTTTAAATTTGTCCTTTATGCTGCTTTCGTCTTTAGCTTGATAATAGCCTTCGGCAATTAAAAAGGTGTCCTTCGCTTCTTTTGAAAAGTTGAGGATATTACCTTTTCCAGATAGGCTCGTAGGTGATAGTAACCCGTTCCTGCAGAGATGTTGAATTGGTTTACATACACTTTGTTTCCGGAAATAGAGCGTATTTGTCTTCGCAATCCGTTCCATCTGAATGTGCTACACGCAGTTTAGCGTACATGTGCACAGAGCTTGGATCAGAAAAGTAAGGGCTCGAGCTGGGGATCACGAATCCTATAGGAGCACTGGAGGAACTAATTGTGTTTAACGGGTTAATCATAATAAAGTCACTGTGCTCAATAGAAACTTGAGTTGGGGGCATGTCAAAGAGGGACAGCTCCGATTTACAACATTGTGAACTACACGGATGGATGAAGCGTGCTATGACGAGTCAGAAATAGTGCCACCTCTCTTGACAAGTAGTAAACAGCCTATGATTCATGAGAGTAATGTCCTAGCTTATATCAATTAAAAAAATGATCAACCATAGGTTTCAGACGCTTAGAACACTTTTTATTTTTTGCTGTCCTTTTACGCTTAACGCCACCTGTTGGTAACCACTTCTTCTTTCTTCCGGACAGACTTTTTCTTCTTCCCACCACCGCGCATTTTTTTCTTTGCATCTTTGATGATTTCATCCCGTGTATGCTTAAGTGCTTTTGTAGAGCTTCTTAGGCTTAGCCCCCGCTATTATGTCTTCTACCGTGTTAAGACATGATTGTAACGCTTTCCTTCCGAAATAACTGGCACCCTTCTTCAGCAAGGGAACAGCCGTAGCCAGTATGGTTGAAAAAATGGATCCAAACTCACTCCCGCGCTGATGTCTCACCCCTCGATAGAATGTGAAAGGCCTTCGGGTCATTATAGCACTGTGCAACGAAAGTGTAGCTTCACTGTTAAGCTCTCATCACCGAATGGGAAATTTTTCCCCTAAGGGTGACGCTTAGAACACATTTTCTTTTTTGATGTCTTTTCACGTTTAACGCCACGTGTTGGTAACCACTTCTTCTTCTTCCGGACAGACTTCTTCCCACCACCGCACATTTTTTTCTTTGCATCTTTGATGATTTCATCCCGTGTACGCTTTAAGTGCTTTTTTAGAGCCTCTTTAGGTTTAGCCCCCGCTGTTATGTCTTCTACCGTGTTAAGACCTGATTGTAACGCTTTCCTTCCGAGATATCTGGCACCCCTCTTCAGCAAGGGAACAGCCGTACGCAGTATGGTTGAAAAAATTGATCCAAGCCCACTCCGCGCTGATGTCTCACCCCTCGATAGAATGTGAAAGGACTTCGGGTCATTATAGCACAGTGCGACGAAAGTGTAGCTTCACTGTTAAGACCCCGTCACCGAATGGGAAACCTTTCCCATCAATCGTTCTGTATATTGAGATATTGGTTAATAGATTAGTTGCGACATTGACATAATGAGGTTTGTCATATGTAATGCTCAAGCGCCTGGGTATCCCGAACAAATTGATGCTCCACTATATTTCTCTAAATATAGCACATGTCTGAGTCAGGGTGGCCATCGTTCAACTTCTCCAATTTCAGCTGATACATTTGGCTGGACAAGTCATGTTGTGTTTCGTAAAAGGTATCTCTTTGGAGGGCTGCACCATATTGGCCCTCGGGCATAATTGTGAACAGCTCTTTTCTTTAATATTTCTACTAATCGTTGATTTTAACATCAACGTGTGGACACTGGACAGGCGTGTCTATGTTTACGACTTCAAAAAGTAAATCGGCGGTTAGGTACGACTTTTCAAGAATCTTATTTAAACCCCACACAATATCCAAAGCTGTGTCATAATGATCGAGCCCTAGTGTTACATTTTTGTTGTAATACTGTGTCCCACCGAAGAAGACTGATCGCATAGTATCATCTAAGGTTATGCCTAATTTTTAACACTTGTCGAATCTTATAAGAACCAGAAAAATGTCCTGTTCCTTTTCAACATTTAACAATTTGGTGGCTAACTGAAATTCACAAATTCCAACCTCATATGACTCACGACCCAATCCTATGGGGCCGTGGAATTCTATTACAAAGTTGGCCAGAGTGTTGCCTGGATGTACAGACAGAGAAGAAGAGGACGGGAGTGTGACATAGAAGTTGTTAGGCGTCATGTTGCATACTATTTAAGTTTCATTATTGCATCAGCTTTTATATAAGTGTTGAAGCTTTCTGGTTACCCTAGCCATTTCACCAGGGACATTTTTTTTCTTTCCTGAACCTTTTCTACCTAAAATTTTTAAAATTTTAAACAGATTTTTTCCTAAATTAAATTTCACTTTCTGAAGCTCCTTGCAGTAAAAGCCTCCTGCAATTTCTTCCCCATTCAAATCTTCAACGTAATACAGCATTATCTCGTCTTTAGGTCTCATAGCCATAACTTTAAAAATCTAACGTGTGTTTCCTTGCTCAAATCCCTTCGCGAATTTAATACCCGAACGCGACAGCCTTACATAATCATTGCTTTTCAAACGTGCAGAGTGTGGCGGCGCTCTACGAATATCTTTTCTCACGTCAGGCTCTGTGTGCGTACCTCTTTCTAAAACTTTGTTAGGTGTTGTCCCAATCGCACGATGATGTGAACGGTTGTAGGATGAGGCCAGCGACTCCAGAATGTCTATATATCTGTATGTGTTTTTATTTGTAAAATAACGATGCATGCGTTCCTTTATGGTACGTTGAACTCTTTCAGCTGGAGAAGCCTTATGTATAGAATTGAAGTGTAGTAGCTGATGCGTGTCTGTTAAATCCGCCTGCCAAATAGAGTCAATCGATGCCGCTGTTGTCTTGGCTGTTTTAAACCTTTTTCTCACCGGCTTATGAAGTGTATAAGCATCCTGCTCCCTCAAAAGCCTCACAACATCTTCTTTCTCTACTCTCTCATTATAAACGACTTTGTACAGTCTATCAACGCCGCCGTAGGAGGCTGGGCTACAAATGTCATAATAGCGTTTTCTTAATATGTTAGCCATTTGCTATTTTAGAGGCACGCGGGAAGGGTTGACCGTTGTTGTTTGGCTCTATTTTCTCGTCTTCAGAGATGCTACCGCTAGGGGTGATGTCATGCTCAGTTGTGGCACATGCGAGGCGTGCTCCAAGTCTTTTAATCTGTTCAGATTTCCTATCAATGTTTTGGGGACATTTATTTGTTGTAGTCTTGCTTTAATATGCTTCCATCCTGATGGTGTGGGCCTATCCCACTTTCTTACCAAGGCATGGACAATGTCGACGATATTCGAACCCTGTACCTTTGTTCCTTCAACAATGACCTCACCTGTATCGGATCGGTCCACTGTATGATGGGGTCCTCACTCAATAGATTATAAAGACTTAAGCCATTATTCCTTAATGTATGTGGGAGAGTGCTTTTCAATACATGTTCGACATGTTGTGGGTTCGACCGTTATTCATTGACTGGTAATTTCTAGCATCGACACAGGTCCTATGCCTCCATGCTGAACGTTGTCTGCGCTGTGCCTAATACTCTTACTCATGAAGAAATTTCTGCAGAACTTCTTGGTATAAAATTCTTTCTCATCAGGTGACTTTTCACTGTTTAATATGGCTAACAATTCGCTTTCCATTCTTTTAATCCTGCTTTTACGGGGTTCTAGAACCGTATCTGGACACTTTGAGGTTTGCAGTGAAACGTACACCTCGTGTGGAATCACGACTACTTTCTTCATTATATTAATGTAGTCAGTAAGGGTCCCAAAACTGAAAATATGATGGGGAGGAATGAACCCTCCTTTTTATACAATAATTCGTTTTTTCTTCCCCACAGTTTGACTTTTACGAGCGAGTGTACGTGTTATGTTCTTCCAACGGCGTAGGCGAGCCTTCTGAGGGGGTTTCATTGGTACATTACATTTTATAACGTTACGACAGATTTCACAGATGAATTTTAAAAAGTCGGAGTCAATATTTTTAACAAACAACTGTTGCAATGCCCGTGGCAGTCGATGATAGATTTTTATTAATTCATGGTATTTCTTTACCCTCTTTGTCATTCTGGAATATACACCGTTTCAGGCTCGTTTGGGAATATATTCGTTCTTCGAAGCACCCTAAACTTGTTTCGCGGATGAAAGTCATAAAGCAAATATCCGTAACGTTGACTTTTAGCTTCTTTATAAACTTCCAAAAACTCCTTACACTGATTCGGGAATATTTGATTGGCTAATACCCCAATTTGTGACACAGCTCTACGTTGCGCGAATAAAACTAGATATTGTGCATTTAACCACACATCGCACATGTATCTATTTTAAAAAAATAGATTCTGATTGATGAAGAATACGCTTATTAAGATGGTGGGAGAACACTGTAAATGTCTCGGCAAACGTTTTATCCATTTCTAACATGAGATCGTCAATTACAATGACTGTATGTTCGCTTCCCTTTAACGAATTAACGTCATATACACCTTTGTGGAACAAAATATTATCTTCATACTCGTTCAACACTGACCGGTATGTCGAATAGTACCATATAACTTAATGCACAAATTTTGAGAACATCTCCCCCTTATCTTTAATGATTTTAAGCATAAACACAGTTTTACCACAACCTGTACGATCAGATAAAATACATGTGGACGGGTTCGTCAACCAGAATTTTTCTACAGAATACATCTCTAACACAACACACTCCTAAGTGGAGCATTTACAGAATATAATAAAATTTTATGTGATGTTCCTTATATTGTACAGTCTTGTTTTTCCTCTTCTTTCACAGAAACGTGAATGACGACGAGCTACAGCAACATGTCCCACGACAGTGTAGTTGTGACTGCAGGCTCCACCCCCGCTAGCGAACCTACACCAGGACACCTGTAGTGACCCCACGCGACAATTCCAAGGGGAGGCATAATGATGAAGTCCCCTTCACGTCAGGTATAGAGCGTGCCAGGAGTGCACCAGTTGTTAAACCCCCACTAATAGAGCCCCAGCCCCCTACGTCTTACGACCCCCCCCACTCGTTCCTTCCACCAATAAAAATGTGCCACCTTGTTCCTGTTCAATTCCGGTCGCATCCTGTTGCAGCACCAGCTTCACGTTCTGTAAAAGCTGGTATAACTTGCCACAATTAAAGCACATTCGTCAGCCAGACTCTACTGAGCGGACGCATTTCCTGAGTTCTCTGCTATTGCTTCTACAGTGCCCGCGAAAAGTATCCGATCACCCTTAAAATTTGTATTTTTTACATAAAAAACAATGTTTAAATGTATACTAACCTTATATTAGTATTTTGTCATCTGTCCTTTGGTTTGGATGACTTGTTCTAGACGTTTTGGCATGGATTTAATCAAGTTTTGACAAACTTCCACTGATATTTCCTTGCACCATACCTTTTTGATGGCCTCTTGTAATTTTTCGACTGAGCCAGTGTCGTGGCATTCAACCTTATTTTTTATTATTAGCCACAGATTTTCTATCGGATTGAGATCTGGACTATTACCAGGCCAATCCAAAATATCAAATTATTGTCAGTAATCCATTTTGTCACTATTTTGGCCCTGTGACATGGTGCACCATCATGCATGTATGTTTTTGTCCTTTGGATTGCCATTGCCATTGGAAGTTTATCCTGTAGCATTGCTAAATACCGTGCACCATTCATAGTTGTGTTCTTCGGAAGAAAATATAAGTTTCCACGCCCATAGTAACCGAAACAACCCCAAACCATCACACTTGGAGGGTGTTTCATTGTCTTTAGGGTGTATTTAGGGTCCATCCTATTTGAGCCAATAGGCTGGTGAACCTTTTTTGGACAACTTCTGAATGTCAAAAATGTCGACTCATCGCTAAATAAAACCTTCTTCCAGTCATCAACAGTCCAATGAATGTATTTTTTACAAAATGCGACACGTTTTTTACGCATTTTTTCATTAATGAACGGTTTCTTAGCAGCATGGCGAAATGGTAATCCGAGTTCTTTTTGGAGCCGCTCCTGGATAGTTCGTTCAGAAACACCAGATAACAAATTATTCATATTAAATTTTATTTCTTTCGCAGTTATTGTTGGGTTTTTCAATACTAAACGTTTCATAAGTTTGTCTGTTCGCGAATTTGTTTTTCTCGGTCTGCCAGATCGTTTTTTAGGGACTGGCGTGGTTAGGCCACCATTGTTCTCAGCCCGTGAAACCCATAAATTAACGGTACTTTGGGATATGTTTAATTCCTTAGCTATCTGTCTCTGTGATTTCCCACATGCATGCAAAGCAACAATAGCACCTCGACAATCACTCTTAAGTTGTTTTTTAGCACACATTATATATAAATTTTATTTACGCCACTTTCTGTAAAAAAAAAAAAAATATCAAGAAATTTACACAGACAGTGAAATCTGACAAATTTGAGACACAGCCACCCGCAACGAAGGCTACCAGAACACTAATTTGAGAATGCGTTGGATAGCTCTCATATCAGCGAGCAACCTCAAAGTTACCAGATGTCGCTAGAACAAATAGAAAGTGAATTACGTGTCTCTGAATATCAAGGGAAAATATTGTATTTTCTTGAGTGATCGGATACTTTTCGCGGGCACTGTACTTTTGGATATTGCCAATAACTTTACTTTTGGAAAGTTCTAAATTTTATATACTTGCGTTTATATTCACATTGTTATAGTTAAGTAATTGAATATTAGTGGTTTTTAGCGATTTAGAAGTCTTCATAGCGTGCCGGCTTAATTTAACTTAAACTTGTGACGGTTATAAACTAATCTAACTTGCGCGATGCCGTCGCAGAAAGCGTCGTGTGTTAGGTGTGGGGTGAATCGGTGGTATAGGGATTTTAAGGATTATAACGGCGGTCCTATGGCGATTACCGAGAGATCGGTTTGTTTCTTTTGCGATTTAAAGGAGGAAATAGTTGACATAAAACGCAGTGTACGTGAGGTAACGGAGAGACCTGCAACGCTTGATGAGGGCATGGGTAGGGCTACAGTTGACGAAAGACGAACCAATACTAATGTTGAAGACGTTAGTAATTTGAAGGGTGAGGTGCGTAACCTAGTTTCTAGTTTAGGTAGCTTATCGGGAAGGTTGGATAGAGTTGAAGGGGTTAAGGTTGGTCCGAGATTAGTAGATGGGGAGGGATTTAGAGAGGTTAAGGGTGGTGCTAGGAATCCCCCTCCTATCGAGGTTTCGAACCCTTTCGCCCACTTGGATAGGGACGTGAACGAGGGGGAAACTATTTTAATTGGAGACTCTTTAGTGCGCCATATGGACACAGAGTTCGTTGAACGGCATCCAACCAAGAGGAGGACGGTCTGTCTCCCAGGGGCCAGGGTTGACAGAGTTAGAGACGAAATGGATAGGGTTGATGTTGCCTCCCGTCACTCGAAGTTAGTGATGATGGTAGGGGGTAACGACTCGTATAGGCCCGATACGAGTGTGCCTGACCTTTTGGAGAGATACAGGGGGTTAATTAGGTCCCTGAAGGCAAGGTCAGATAGGTCTTTAGTTCTAGGTATTACCCCTACGCACGGTTTGGGTCTTAGGATTGCGTCTAAAATAATATTTTTGAATACTAAATTAGGAGATTTGTGCTGAGGAAAATGTACCCTTCGTAAAGCTGTGGTCAGAATTCAGTGATCCTAGCCTTTTTATAAAAGATGGGATGCATTTTAAAGAAATAGTTAATGCTAGGCTAGGTAGGTTAATTGACGAAAACGTTCGAAAGCTGTATAGGTCGAAGCCTTCATTAAACGTTGTGGGTCCGGGAAACGCGGGTCCGACGTGGAAAATAGTTTGAAACGCTGACCCGAGGTAAAAAATAGCTTCAACGTCTTTTATTGTAACGCCCGTAGTATTAGAAATAAATTAAACGAATTTAAGGCGATAATTTATTCCGGCAACTACGATATAGTTGCTATCACTGAAACTTGGTTAAATACCGTGACTCGGGACTTGTTGGGGGAACTTGATATACCGGGTTTTAAACTCTTTACTAATGATAGGTTACATAGGATTGGTGGTGGCGTTTTGCTGTACATTCGTAATTCCCTTAGGGCTATCGAGGTTAAGATAGATTTTCCGGCTGCAATTAATGCGATA